>JASDQU010436541.1:0-11881 GCA_032191745.1 Picea mariana
GGGAACTTTAGACGTTTCTGCAACCTTTTCTCCTGGAGTGTTTTTTTTCGGAGCTAAGGATCATGCACCAGGCGTCCTTCTCGATCAATGATCCTAGTTTACTTTGGAACTTTGGCATTCAGGAGATTTGAATGTTCCAACGATATTTTCTCTCGAAGTACTTTCTTCCAGAGTCAAGGATTGTGTGCCACATGTCCTTCTCATTTGATGGTGGGGTTCCATGTCGGGCGACTCTCTACTCTGCATTGTTTTATCCTCACTTCCAAAGTGCACAATCTGGTAATGTGTGTTCCTCACAGATCGAAGGCTATGAATTACTCTGGCTATTCGGGCTTCAGGAGTTTCAAACTTTCTACACTCGCTTTCTCCTGAAGTGCTTTCACCCGAAGTCAATGATCTATCGACATGTGTCTCCCACGGATCGATGACTACAAATCACTTCGGGACTTCGTGCTTCAAATAATTCCAAAGTACTCACAAATGCAAACCTCTGAAGTGAAATCCTTCTGGAGTGTCAGATCTTCTAACACATTCCCTCCTCTATTCAACGGTCACAATGGACTCCGATGCTTTGGCCTTCGGGAGTTCTCCATCCATGTGACCCCACTTTCTCCAAAGGGGTTATCCTCTAAAACGAAGGATCTGCTGACACCTTTCCTCTACTGACAGACGAATCCAATGAAATTTGGCACTCTGGCCTTTGATATTTATTTCTCTAACCAACTTCTCTTTTCTCTCGGAGTGACTTTTCTTCGAAGTGGTAGATCTTCCGCCACGCATCCTTTTCCAATGGACAACTGGGATGACTTTAGGACTCTGGCCTTTGGGAATCCTCATTCCTTCACACTTTGAATCTCCTAGAGTTGTTTAGCATCGAGTTGACCACAGCCTAGATCTAACGGTCTGAGGGTATCCATGTAACCCCAGAGATCTATGGCTCGTAACTTCCACTCAAGGGTCCCTTGGGTCCCGTTGTTAGGCCACTCCGAGGGGGACACCTGGAAACCTTGTCACTTGAAACATGGGCTCCCACATGATCTCGACGTTAATTCTCACGTCCCCATGATCGAACGGTAGTGAGGGATCCTGAAGGATCCTTAGATCCACGGTCCACAGTGATTGTGGGGCCCTAACGTGCTCACCCTTTATCGGAGGGCTCAATCTCCGCAATCAGAAAAGTACTCGCCCAACCCAGTCTAATCGTGTTCGTTGATCCTCCATCCTGACAAGATCAATGACATTGGTGAATTGTGGGCCGTGAACTAGCACATCCATTAATTTCACCTTCGCGCTCCGCAATGATTCCCCACCATCGATCCCCATTCACGGATCGACGTTTCACAGCGATTGCGGGGCCCAATATCCAAAATCTAGGAAGTGCTCACCCGACTCTGTCTAATTATGGTTGTTTATCTTCCATATCCAGTGAGATCAACGATCTTGGTTGATTGCAGGTTATGAACTAGCATGTTCGCTAACTTCACCTTCACGCTCCAAAATGATTCCCAACCATTGATATAATCGAGCGGCTGGTGTTTGATTTGTTAGCTTCAGTGGGTCTTTGAATCGATCTAATGACTGAGATAGGTTTCCCTCCCGATGAATGGTCCCCATTCATCTCCTTAGTCAGGTTCTTGATTTCTTCTATGTCTCTTATTACTCAGAGAGTTCAGGTACCTTTGACTAATCGTGAAGTTTGACATTCTAGGCATCGAACTCCCGAAACTCCGAAATCATTATGAACTAGCTCCTTTCGGGCTTAGCGCAGCGTTCCTGGACCCAGGTCACATGGAATTTTAGATGAATATCTGGATATGAGCTCTACTCCTTAGCTGATTTTTGACTAAGGTCGTGGGTGCAAATTCAAGGTCTCTCAGAATACTGGTTTGAAGGAAACACCTTCCTAGTTCCTAGAACCTTAAGTTTTGAAACTAGGCGGTGTAAACTAGTGAGGTTACCGAGACGGTAGCAGTGCCAAGAGGCTTGCTCCAATTCCAGGGCTGTGAGGTAGCTTCCTGGGGAAACCACCTTCGAGAGCTAAACTGGGGCACACGGGAAAAGAAGAAGCACAAGTCCTCAAGGAAACCAACGTATATACAAAATTTAACCTCTTCAGTGCATAACCATTTACAGATAAGTAAATACATGCATGCAACTATTAATTCCCAATTCAACGCATAAAGTATGGAAACACTTAACAAAACCGGACAACATGAAGCGACTGCTGGAAAGGGTGCCCATTTCCACCCAACCATAGGCTCAGTCACTCCTAATTGATTTATCGCTAGCCACCCCTGAGCTAGACCATGATTCTTTTTTATTGGATATCTTCTTCTGGCTCAGAAATATATAGGGATGAAGGTTAATATCCTTCTCCCATCTCAGACTCTATTTCCCATGATCAGAACACACTCTTTTTCACAATTCATCCTTGAATTCCCAAGCTTCTCCACTTGTCTCTGCACTCTTCACAAATTTTTCCCCTCTGTCCCCTACGCTTTCCTTTCTTCCCTTTCCCATCAAGATTGTGTGTGGCCCAAATTCCTAGTTTGTGGTCAGGTATGGAAGCCTTACAGATGGGTGGTCTACCCCATCCCCTCATTAACTCTTGAGGAGGTATTCCCACCTACCATCTTGGCTGAAACTCATTCATGGGTCAGAGGTTGTTCTGATCCTGGGAAATTAAATCCAGCAAGGTACTGGTTCGGTGGAGGTTAACACAACCATTCCTAGTCCCCTTCACCACCTTTTCATAGCATTCGTGGTCTCTCTTAGCACGTGCCCTTTCTAATAGTCATGCAACACATACCCATTTTCTATTAAAATAACATAATTTACATTCATCGACCTTTTATACAAAGGTCCATCAAATCAAACATTCACACCTTTGAGTTTTCCATAGTTTCTTGGCCAATATAGTTATATTTACAAGCTGGGGGAAACAGGGTGTTACAATTCCCTTCCCCTTAAAGGAACATAGTCCTCGATGTTCTATCTGTCAACATGATATGTATATACAGGATTAAACAAAATCAGATATGCTTGTCTCATGGCATCCTCCATTTCCCACGTAGCCTCATCTGGGACAAAGTGTTTCCATGACACCTTGACCTGTACAATGGTTCAATTCCTGAGTGAGGTTTCCTTCCTGTCTAGTATGCATTGAGGTTCTGGTAGAAATTCTCCCTCTAGCTCCACCTGGATCATAGACCAATCAATTATATGATTAGAATCATGTACATATTTCTTCAATAATGAAACATGGAAAACATTATCTGCCTTTACTCTGGGAGAAAGTGCTAGCCTATAGGCTACATGTACCACTCTATATAGGACTTCAAAGGGTCCATAATACCAAGGTTCCAGCTTGGCACAAGCTCCCATTCTCAGGGAACTCTTTCGGGGTCTAACTCTAAGATATACATGGTCTCATGTATTGAACTCTCTAGGGGTTCTCTTTTAGTCGGCGTAGCTCTTCTGTCTATCCTGAGCAATTTTCAGATTTTGTTTTATCTAAATTACTTGTTGCTCCATTTCTTTCAGCATGTCTAGTCTGATTAAAATTATGTCCACTGGATTACTCCAGTAGATGGGAATTTTTCACTGTCTACCATAGAGGGCTTCAAAAGGGCTCATCTTTAGTGACTCTAGATAATCGTTGTTGTAGGAAAATTATACCAATGGTAGGTAGTCTTCTCACTTCTTACGCTGATGCATTACATGCATCCTTAACATGTCTTTTAATATTTGGTTTACTCTTTCTATCTGTCAATCAGTTTGGGGGTGATAGGCTATGCTAAACAATAGTTTAGTCTCAATACTAGCCATCAAGGATTTCCAAAAGCTTGAAGTGAATTTTGTGTCTCTTTCAGATATAATCTCTCTAGGCATGCCATGCAGTCTGAATATCTCCTTCATGAAGAGGTTAGCAATATCTATTGCCTTGCAAGTTGACTTGAAAGGAACAAAGTGAGCATACTTACTCAATTTGTCCACCACTACCATGATGGAATCATTCTGCTTAGTCAATCTTGGTAATCTGGTGATGAAATCCATGGAAATGGTTTCCCATTTCCATTCTGGAATTGGTAGGGGTTGTAACAACTCTGTTGGGTGCCGGTATTCTACCTTAACTTGTTGGCATTCTAGGCACTTAGCTAGATAATCGGCTATGTCCTTTTTCATTCCAAGCCAATAGAATTGTTTTCTAGTGGTCGTGATCATTTTCTGATATCCTCGGTGACTAGTATATGGTCTCTTGTGTAGCTCATCCATTATGAAGCTCTTCAAGTCGTCACAGCTTGGAATATACAATCTATTTTTGTAGGTTAGTATGCCTTCATTGAGCATCTGATAGCCTTCATACTTTATCCCAGTAGGATCTTGCCTTAGGTATGAGGTCATGGTCTTGATGAATGCATATGTTTCTTATGCATTCATGATCCTTTCTCTGACATTCGTTTCACAGGTTCTTACTACTGCCAGGTGAATCGTTTTCATACTTCTGCTAAGGGTGTATGCTACCCTATTTTCCTTCTCTTTGATGTGTTTGATTTCAAAGTCAAACTCACTAAGGAGAGCCATCCACCTAGCTTGTCTAGCATCGAGTTTTGGTTGATCAAACAGGTGCCTCAACCCACAGTGGTCTATCGTAAGTAAAAATCTCCTACCCAGGAGGTAATGCCTCCACATTTTTAAAGCATGCACTATGGCAGCCAACTTTAGGTCATGGGTCACATAATTAATTTCATGCTCATTCAATATCTTGGACGCGTAGAAAATTACACGTCCCCATTGCATAAGGACTCCTCTGAGTCCTTCCTTGCAGGAATATGTACACATGAGGAAGTCATTATCAGGGTCTGCAATATTCTTCACAGGTGCATGGGTCAGGAGGTATTTCAATTCCTGAAATATTTCTTCACATTTTGATGTCCAAGTGAATTTAACCCCTTTTTTCTGGAGGGCAGTAATTGGACAACCAATCTTGGAAAATCCTTTTATAAACCTCCTATAATATCCTGCTAAGCCCATGAAGGATCTGATATCAGATACATCTTTTGGGGTAGGTCATTCCATAATAGACCTAATCTTGTCGAGGTCTACTGCCACTCCTTCTTTAGAAATAGCATGGCCTAAGTAATGGACTTGCTTCTAGAAAAATTCACACTTGCTAAACTTAGCGTAGAGATGATTCTCTCTTAGTACTTGAAGTACAAGTCTAAGATGTTCTTCATTCTCTTCTCTGTTCTTGGAGTATATTAATATATTATCAATGAAAACCAATACAAATCTGGCTAGGAATTTGCTGAGTACATTGTTCATCAAGCACATAAAAGTGACGAGGGCATTGGTTAGTCCAAATGACACCACCACAAATTCATAGTGACCATACCTTGTCCTAAAGGCCGTTTTGTGGATGTCTTCATCCTTTATTTAGACTTGATGGTATCCAAACCTCAAGTCAATCTTTGAGAAAATGGAAGCACCCCCCAATTGGTCAAACAAGTCATCAATTTTTGGTAAGGGGTACATTTTCTTTATGGTTGTCTTATTGAGTTGTCTATAATCTATGCACAGTCGGAGCGTGCCATCTTTGTTTTTCACAAACAAGGTTGGTGCTCCCCATGGAGACACACTGGGCTAGATGTAACCATTGTCCATCATTTCTTTTAGTTGTAGCTTGAGCTCAACTAGCTCGGGTGTATTCATCCTATAGGGTGTCCTAGACATTGGCACTGCTCCTGGTGCAAGTTCTATCGAGAAGTCAATGTCTCTTCTCGGAAGTTTACCCGGTACCTCTTATGGAAACACGTATCTATACTCTCTTAATATGGGGTGGTCCTCTAGGTTCGGTTTGTCATCCTCAACAAATTCCAACACCTGTATTCCATATAGAGGACATCCCTTTCTGCAATACTTTTTCATTTGAAGGGATGATATTTGTCTCACTGAGACAGGTTTCTGAATCCCTTGGAGGGTCATCCTTCCCCCTTATTAATTTACACATTCTAAAGTTTTATGGTAATAGTCCAACTTAGTTTTATAAGCAGCCAACCAATCCATACCAATCAACAAGTCATAAGATCCTAGGGGAAGTATGTGATGAATTGGCAAGCTGGTAAATCTGTTACTTTTCTCTTGGTTCCAGTGGCTAGTTGTACCAACCATGGCTTAACATGTCTAACTGGTTGCAGTTTACACTTATCAATAGTCTGAGGGGCCACATAACTCAAATTAGAACCAGGGTCAATTAAAATAGAAACTAGATGGTTGGCGATCATACCTTTTGTTGGAACAAATATTGAAATTTTGGCTTTCGGTAGCTTAGGAGGAAAAAATTTATAGTGTTTAGCTACCGAAAGTGCAGACTTTCGGTAGCTTAAATCTTAGGTTTCATATGCCATTAGTTGTCGAAAGTGTATCGGCCGAGACCAAGCATTCAAGCGCCATGCATCAAGCCACATGGAGGAAGAGATCACGAGTAGGTGTGAAAATAATGCAATAAATGGCATAAAATCACTATAATAAGGTTTTACCAAAATGCCACATCACCATTTCGAGTTTTCAGTAGTCGGGGGTTTGGCCGACATAAAGATTTTGACCACTGCCCGTTTTCCCGAAAGCCGAAATCCAAAATCGGGGTTTCGGGACTTTCGGTGGCTTACGGCGCTATGAAATCGCACTGTTAGCCACCGAAATCCAGGACTTTCAGCAGCTAAGATACCCTTGTTTTCGGCCTGTTAGCCATCGAAATCGCAGATTTTTCATATGTAGAAACCTGCCTTGGGAAAAAACCATTTTTCTCAGCCTTGGAGAGGCCATTTTCCACATTCGAATAGTCGATCGACATCTACAGATCCTAAGATTTCTAGTGGTGTCTTTATAATTTCATTTGGAGCTTGGGAAGGTAGTCAAAAGTCCCTCGCAAGATGAGGTTCGTTTTTCGAAATATGGCATTTTTTACTATGCTGAGTCATCATTTTCAAATGAGGATTCTGTGCGACTGGAGTATCATTTTGAGAAATGGTCGGAGGATTTTTTTCCTAACACATCAAATATAAATAGCCTCTCTGATTCTCCTACAGGTGTCACATATTGGGAGAATCGAATCCATCTCTGAGCCCTATTTTTCGGATCTCATATTTTCCTGTTTTGACACATGTTTGTAAAATGTAGATCTGGGGGAAATGGAAATGGATATCATGGAATTGAGAGAGTCTTTTTATCAAAAAAAACAGATGCACAAAAGCCTCTTTCAATTTATACACAGCTGTCATGATTTGAGAGATACAAAACCATAACCACAACCCCAGTTTTCAACAGTTTGGCCCATTTTCTATGGCAGGAAGTTTATGAAATTGATGGTAGTTGTTGGGAGGAAATTCGACCTCCTAGGGATGATTTCGACCTCAATACCTATATGAGATACCCGTTCATTTCTAGAGGGATTTCTTTGGTAATTCAAATCGTTTTTCAGTTATTCGAAAGGGGGAAAAAGACTTATATTGTAGAAGCATGTTTTGTCCATATCAGAGATTCTTTTGATGTTGCTTACAGAGTTTGCCCATTTTCTTAGTTTCAATATCACTCCATCTATATTTTCTTCTCGATTTGTAATTGTTTTGTGATAGAATTCATCCTCTATTAGATGCTTTGTAGAAGACTGGTTATAGGTTGTTTCTTGCAGAGATCAAGGTTTAGAATTCATCCTTTGCTAGATGCTCTGTCCCAACCATCTCTTTCCACTGATTTATTCTTGGAATTCACTCATCGCTAAGTGATCCTTGTGTATTGATATGTTTTCTCTTTATTCTGCTGCCATACTTTTATAATTCTTTCTCTTTATAATCAGCTTCTATCTCGCCTCTGCTCCATGGATTTCCATTTGTGAAACACTCTTATTATTTGCTTGATCATTTGACTCCATGCCCAATGGAATACCGCCTGGTCCAACCCATCAACCCTAAAAACCTCAAAACGTTTTGTTACCCACAAATCTTCCCGTTGTTAAGCTTATTGGATATCCTATCGTGACATATATTCGAGAGATCCCTATCGGGTTGGAAGGGGCAGCTTCTAATCAAAAGTGGTTCGTGGTTATCTCGGAATTTACTTGCATTCAACCCAAATCAAGTTCTGAGTGATAACTTATTTTTTCATTTAAAATGTGCTAAGGCTTGGCTCTATTACAACCTAAAACTAACTCTTGCAACAACATTTCCTGGCGTCGTTGCTGGGGATGGAGGATGAAGTTATCTTCCCTGGTATATGAAAAAAGTTTAGATCTATTCTTCGATGGTGAACAAGGGATAGGCATTCAGTTGGTTGTGATCATTCACCTGGCGACTCCTTGGTTCGTAGACTCTACATGATTTCGCTGGCAACTCCCCTGATCTCAAAATGTCAAATTCGTTCGCTGCTCGGATTGCTGCAAGGTTTTCTCCTCTAGACTTTACAAATGTTTATGGTTTTCTAAACACTGTTCCAGACATTAAAGTTTGGGAAGATGTCCTTCCTAAATTTGGTGAATACGTGGATGACAATCCTGCTCAACACTTGGTTGAATTCCACAAGCTCATAGATGAATTAAATGTACATCATGAAGATGTCCTCATGAAGTTGTTTATGTTTTCATTGGAAAGAGATGCTAGGCTCTGGTATAAATCTTTACCCCATTCCAATATTCCTTCATTGAAAGATTTTCACATACCTTTTCATCAACATTGTAAGAGGATATATTCAGTTGAAATCCTTTTTGAAGATTGTTGTAATATACAATTCATAAGACAAAAAGATCATACAAATCCTCTTGAAGAGGAGGAAGAAACAACAGAAATTTCTCAAGTGGATGAAGATGACTAGCATGACACAGAGTTGGGTGATAAAGAAACAGGATATGATATCTCTTGTGATCATATTCAAGAAGAAGATATTCAACATCATGGTCAACCAGAAAAAGAGATAGATCTGCTCCTGAACAGCTATGTTACAGCCCCTACTCACACAGATTTGTAACTTTCACACAGTCCCGGATATGAGTGTCAAACTTCTTCCATTTCTGAAAATGTAAATTTGTTTTTAAATGATGACAGTCATGTGTTTGATGGAACTTTACATGAAGTTAGTGAGCCTATTTATGATGATGATTTCCTGCCAGGAAATCAACTTGTTGATCTATTTTGTTTCATGAAAAAGATGTGGCTGTCATGTTTAACAGTCTTGAAGGAAGTTTGTTGTTTAAGGATGTTTTAGACTGTGATTTGGAGGAGTATGAAGCTGAGATAGACATCATGCCAGAGAATGAACCAGAATTTCCCATGCTTGAGGAATCCACAGTCAAGATTCTGAGCATTTGTGACACACTTGAGTTATCTGTTGAACCTAAATATGATGAGTACACTGATGATTATAATATTGTTTCTCTAGAACAATTGGTTACAGTTTTTTCATGGAGGAATGACAGTCTTCATATAGATGCCATATCAGATGAAGGATGTTTGGATATCCTCTTTGAGGATGATCCTGAGCAAAATAAATTGGAGCACACAGTAGTCTTTGATGAAGCTTGTTATTTAAAACCTCAAGACCATGCAATTTTTTCATGATCCTTTTGCTGACCTTTTAGATTCATTTAATGGAGGAGTATGCTATGTCATGGATATTTTGTCACACAAATCGATGAAAAGTTTGAAAATTCATGATCAACAATAGGTCAGATGGGATTTTTCAGTTTCCTCTTTTAGCCTGCTCAAAGAAAGTGTGAGCAAATTTCAAATAAGTAGACAGTTATTGGATTGGCTTCACTGACATTTTCGTATCATTTGATTCAGCGGGAATTTTTCAGTAGTTAGAGTAGGTGATGTATATAAATAAGCTATACTTTGAGCATTAGATTACAGCGGTGGTTTTCAATATGTTTCCAGTTCAGTTTCTAATCTAGTATGGTTTTGTTTTAAAGCATTACAACTCCATAGCCCAATGAATGAATAAGTGGTTTTTTGTTTCGAAAAGCTGCAAGTAAAGTGACAGGGTTCAGAGTTTGATAAGGATGATTTCGGGTCGCCTAATGGATGAAGGCACGTGGTCTACTGTTCTTGGCGCTTTACAGGAAAGCACCATCCCTATATGGAGCCTATGGTGGAACAAATATTGAAATTTTGGCTTTCGGTAGCTTAGGAGGAAAAAATTTATAGTTTTTAGCTACCGAAAGTGCAGACTTTCGGTAGCTTAAATATCAAGTTTCATATGCCATTAGCTACCGAAAGTGTATCAGCCAACACAAAGCATTCAAGCGCCACGCATCAAGCCACATGGAGGAATATCTCACGATTAGGTGTGAAAATAATGCAAAAAACAGCATAAAATCGCTATAATAAGGTTTTACCAAAATGCCACATCACCATTTCGGGTTTTCGGTAGTCGAGGGTTTGGACGACATAAAGATTTTGACCACTGCCCGTTTTCCCGAAATTTGAAATCCAAAATCGGGGTTTCAGGAATTTCGGTGGCTTACGATGCTCTAAAATATCACTATTAGCCACCGAAAGCCAGGACTTTCGGCAGCTAAGATACCCTTGTTTTCAGCCTGTTAGCCACCGAAATCGCAGATTTTTCATATGCAAAAAACTGCCTTGGGAAAAAACCATTTTTCTCAGCCTTGGAGAGGCCATTTTCTGCGCTCGAATAGTCGATCGACATCTCAAGATCCTAATATTTCTAGTGGTGTCTTCATAATTTCATTTGGATCTTGGGAAGGAAGTCAAAATTCCCCCACAATATGAGGTTCGTTTTCAGAAATATGGTGTTTTTTACTGTGTTGAGTCATCATTTTCAAATGAGGATTCTTTGCGACTGGAGTATCATTTTGAGAAATGGTCGAAGGATTTTTTTCCTAACACATAAAATATCAATATCCTCACTCATTTTTCCTATAGGTGTCACATAGTGGGAGAATAAAATCCATCTCCGAGCCCTATTTTTCGGATCTCATATTTTCCTGTTTTGACACATGTTTGTAAAATGCAGATCTGGAGGAAATGGAAATGGATATCAGGGAACTAAGAGATTTTTTTGCTCAGAACAAACATATGCACAAAATCATCTTTCAGTTTATACACATCTGTCATGATTCGAGAGATATAGAACCATAACCGCAGCCCCAATTTTCAGTAGTTTGGCCCATTTTCTATGGCAGAAAGTTTCTGAAATTGATGGTAACTGTTGGGAGGAAATTCGACCTCCTAGGGATGATTTCGACCTAAATACCTATATGAGATACCCATTCATTTCTAGAGGGATTTCTTTGTTAATTCAAATCATTTTTCAGTTATTCGAAAGGGGGCAAAAGACTTATATTATTGTATCTTCTTGAAGAAGAAAAGGGGGGAAAGACACAGAAGTAGTACTCCTGGGCTGTAGCTTTTATTTTCAGTTTAATAAAAGATTGCAGAAGCATGTTTTATCCATATCAGAGATTCTTGTGATGTTGCTTGCAGAGTTTGTCCATTTTCTCAGTTTCAATATCACTCCATCTATTTTTTCTTCTCGATTTGTAAGTGTTTTGTAATAGAATTCATCCTCTGTTAGATGCTCTGTTGCAGACTGGTTATAGGTTGTTTCTTGCAAAGATCAAGGTTCAAAATTCATCCTTTGCTAGATGCTCTATCCCAACCATCTCTTTCCACTGATTTATGCTTGGAATTCACTCATCGCTAAGTGCTCCTTGTGTATTGATATGTTTTCTCTTTATTCTACTACCATACTTTTATAAATCCTTCTCTTTGTAATCAGCTTCTATCTCGCCTCTGCTCCATGGATTTCCATTTCCAAAACACTCTTATTATTTTCTTGATCATTTGATTCCATGCCCAATGGACTA
>JASDQU010436541.1:52990-82581 GCA_032191745.1 Picea mariana
GATCAAGCCGTCACAATAAGATTCAAGAATTTCAGGAACAAAAGGAAGCTTGGCTCAAGGAGGAAGCCAAATCAAGAGAAAGATATTTCAGAAATACAATGCTTCAACTATTGAAAGTATGGTCACTACAAGAATCATTGTCCCGAGCTAAAGAAAAGGAAGGAGAAACATGAAGCATCAGTTTCCAAAGAAAAGGAACCTACAAAGAAGACTAAGAAGGATGAAAGATACTTCTTCTTCTGAAGGTAACAATACTCTTCTTTGTTCTTGTACATATCTTGTTTGCATCGTCTCTGTACATATCTTGTATATCTATCTCTTGGAAGATAATGTGTTCCAAGAAGAACTATACCTATGGAAGAACAACAAGATAAGGATTGTTATCATTATACAAGTTAGATAATACACATGAAAGGATGAAATACATCAAACAAATCATGTGGAAGCTATTACAAGATAAGTCGAAATCAGAATCAATCATGAAGAGACTTAGAAGAAGCAACGACAGAAAGAAGTCAGAAATCAAGAGGAAATTGGAGAAAGACTTATGGCTTTTTGCAAAAGACAATAAGTCGGAAGTGTGGACTCTGTTAGATGGAGGGAGACAATTATATTGCAGAAGACAATAAGGATGCAGATGGAAGCATGGAATCTGTTAGACGGAGGGAGCCGATTATATGCACTCATACATGAAGCAAAGATTAAGAGGGAGCTAATCCTATGATCCATTGAAGATGATGAAGTATATATCCATGGTAGCAGCCATGAAAGACAATACGTATTCAGTTCAACCTCAGAAGAAGTCTTCTTCAAAAAGAATACTTAAAGTATCCCTGGTTGTCCATCCACATCCATGATTCTATAATGAAAGAAAGAAATGGAATCTTTAGGGCATGGAATCTATAAGAAACTCCATGGACCCAAGAGATAAAGAAAAACATGAGGAAGAACATGAAAGAATCCAAGAAAGAAAGAAAAGCCAGAACAACCAGTCGTTGTATTAAGAATCACAAGATTACCAACTTGATATAAACTCAATAAAATCAATCAAGAAAAGGAACTGAAAGTTGTGATGAAGAACAATGTATATATGCAAGAATTGCAAGATCCAAAACTAGAGGTTCTCCTAGATGGAGGGAGAAGACTATGATGATTATTTGTTCCAATAAACTAGACATACCTCTACACGAGTCTTTATATCATCCACAATATCCATGGGTTGGAGTTCTACATCATATGAATGCAAAGACTGTTCTCCAAAGAAATTGAACAAAGAGCGTATGAAGAGCAACCTCAAGACTTTGAAGCATACTAGAAAGAGACCCTTGTATGTAGATGGAAGAAGATAACTTGGTGGAGAACCTCTAGTGCATAGCAGAAGCGTGGTCAAGATTTTCTATAACAGAGATATTGTATCAAGATGATTACTCAGAAGATCAGATCTCATGATGATAGAAGAGGTGCCACATGGATATGATCCAGTTTTCCAACAATGATATACTTTATTGATTGGAGCTACATGAAGCCTTCAGAGAAAACCAGTGTTCCAGACCGAAGTACATTTGAAATCAAGCATTATATTATCCATGATGAAGTCCAGAAAGGAGAAAGTGGTTCTCCAATACATATCTCCACAGATGAGTAGACATTTTGGTAAGGCTTCTGTCCAAGATGAAAGAGTTTGCGTACTCAAGCTGGATCTCGTGGAGACGACTTCCTTATTGAAAAAGGAAGAGATGACTTCCAGGTTGGGAGGGAGCACTGATGTATTATTGATTGATGGATAGTCATTTTTCAGTTCGAAAAATGGTCCAAGATGAGCAGATTATTTCCAGTTCGGAAAGTGGATTGAGATTTCTGACGGATAGACATTTTCCAGTTCGAATGGTCCAGATTGCTGATGTATCATAGACAACGACTTCCCATTGTGGTTAACATGGGAAGTGGTCTAGAGTAGTATCTCTTCTTGAGGGTTACTCAAGAAGACTGGATCGCCTCGCTTGACAACGATTTCCCATTGTGGTTAACTTGGGGAATGGTCTGTTTTGGAGGTTGGTGCATGACAGTCATTTCCTTTGGAAATGGTCCGGACAGTCATTCCTTAGGGCGGATTCATTCTCTCTAGGTTGCACTTTGTTTAGTGCCGGAAGAATGGCCTAGGGTGGGGAATGGTTCAGGTTCAACAATCAGGGACAGTCATTCCTTAGGGAAGACTCATTCTGTCTAGGTTACACCTTGTCTAGTGTCAGAGGAATGACCTAAGGTGGGGAATGGTCCAGGCTCAGAAATAAGGACAATTATTCTTCCTTGCTTGAGAAGAATAGTCCAGATAGATCATCATTGATGTTTGACCTTCTGAGGGTAGATGCTCTTCCAAGAAATCATAGATGTGAGTGGAAGAATGGCCTAGATGATTCATTTTATATCATAACATTGTTTCTGTGCAAGTTTATATAAGATGATTCTTATGAAGACTGTATGTTTCTAGACAGTAGATATATACTACTATGGTGGATGTGTTCCACTGTTTGATCAAGTATTTGTGTGGTACTTGGTGTGGTAGTGTACCACTGGATTGTAGTTGTGTACTACTATGGATAGACACAGTTGTGTTCTATTGAATGATATTGTTCCGATTGACTTGAAGACTATCAGCAGTGTTGAAAATAATTATCAGCCAGATGAATGATGAACAGAGATTTCCCAGACAGAAAATGGTTCAAAACATTTTACTCTTCTAGATTAGAAGAATGGCTCTTGTCTCACTCTGTGGAGTGAGAATCATGTCTGATTACTCAAATAGAGTATGGTTTCGAGAGATGATGCAGCTGATGAAACTAATGATGATGATGGTGCTCATGATCTAGTCATGAGATAGTCTATACAACTATGTTGATGCTACCAGGTGAATGGTATGTTTGTGCTCAAGAACATTACCTGTAATACCTCTCTAGCTAGGAGGGAGTGTTGATATTATGGTAGCTGCAGGAGGTATTTACCTCCACGTGTAAACATGATGAGAATATAATATTTCAAGAAGCAAGAAGAAACCCTAATGAGTTGGCTAATAACCCTAGAATACATGTCGGCTCGTGAAGATAACTTGTATTAGGTTATTAGCCTCCAAGAGAAGAAGTCAGCTAGAAGAAATAATATATACTGAACAAATAGATACCCAGAATGAGAAGTCGACCCAGGAAGTTAGCCAGAATCAGTATAAATACAGGAGGTCAGTCTTCATTCTGGTAGGCAGTCTCAGAATTGCAGAGCAACACTTGTGTGCAGGTTTAGAGGAGAGATGCCATTGCAACTACTGCAACTAGCAATTGACGTTTGGCTTGGAATATCTCTTGGTTAGGGTTTGGACTATCTGATCATCTCTTGTTGGTGCGCTATCCTTGGGGAAAGGTGCGCTACCCTTTGTTTGGCTATCTAGCCTAAGGTTTGCTTCTGGAGTGATTCTCTGTCAAGGTTAAGGTGCTCGGAGGGTGGCTTCAGCCTATGGTTCGGTGACAATAGTGATATTTTCAATGGTAAAACAAGCACATCCATTATATTCTAACACCCATAAACACCCACAGAGAGTAGAACCAAAAACACAAGCCTAAAGACCAACAATTCGCACTACAAAGAGCCATACTTGGACATATTCCCACATTGCCAGAGCCAGGACGTCGAACAAAATTCATTAACCATGAGCCTAACATACAATTTCATAAGTGTTTGATGGATGAAGCTCCTCATACCACCTTTCCCAAGGCTTGACCAACTTGTTTTCATTGAATGGTTCATGTTGATTGTTATTCCCATTAATAACCACTATTATTGAATTTAGGGGATTAGTCTAAAGTTCATAACCCCACTTTTTGTTATTATTCTAGTGTTAAGTTCAAAGGGAAACTTATCCCAATGATCTACCTCCTCATTCGACTCTTGATTTATTTGAAAGATTTGAGATTGCATATTTTCACAATTTGTCATATTGTTGTTGAGCTTTCTGGATTAAACTGTGTCTAATGTTTTGAAATGTCCAACATTTCGAGTGTACACTCCACCCATCATTGGGGAAAAATGAAGCTAAATAATGGTCCTTGATGATGTATGGAGTTTCCACCATTCTTTAGCTTCATTTGTCCCAGATGATGGGTGGAGTGTCCACTCAAAATGTTGGACGTTTCAAAACATCTCAACAAAAATTATTTGAAAAAGTGGAATTCTTCCAAAGAGAGAGAGATTGTGTTTGACTCTAGAAAGGAGAATTTTAAGTTTCTTCCCATCATGATTGGATTGGACAATCATCTCTTTTATGACCAGTGAATAATCTCCAAATACCAATAAGGACCTAATTCCTTCCTTCTTAGCAATAGACTACACCATAGTGAATATGCCTCTGCCAAATTATTTGAAATGTTTCCAAGACCTCGAGCGTAATGGGCTATCAAATTTACTCTGGGATCATAAAGACTCCCCCTCTCACCTATCGCCCCTAGGTTATTCTTCAAAACTACATTGAAGAAAAATAGAATGAATGATGTTGTATTCTCTAAGATTGAAAATAATTTTTTTCCGCCTTGACCTGCCATTGATGGCAACTACTAGCTCTAGGGGATGAAGAAATGGAATCGTCAAGGCCCAATTTAAATTGCTTCATCCAAATCTCTTCATAGAAATCCAACGCTCGATCCTTGCATTTAATTCTGGATTAAAGATATTGAGAGAGGAGTTCTTTGGTAGGTCCCAAACAATGTGCTCTCAGTGTTGAAGTAGAAGAATCAACTCATCATTTGTTCATTGAATGTAGTTATGCCAAATAAGTCTAGTTGTGCGCTTTTGTTGGATTTAAGTTATCAATTTTTTTGGCCCATCACTTGAGAAGAGATGTTCCTAACCAGTAGCAAAATTTATCATAGGACCTATAAAAACAAGAAAATTTTTAAGAGAGTTTGGATGGCTCTTCCTAGCCAACCAGATCTTCCAACAAATGAATTTTGGACGAGCCCTCTAAACTCTCTTTAAAAATTTCCCTTTTTTTATAGATCCCATGATAAATTTTGCTACTAGTCAGGAACATCTATTCCCAAGTGACAGGCCAATGAATTCAATGAATTAAATCCAACAAAAGTTCACAACTAGGATTCTTTGGTATAACTACATTATATGAACAGATGATGAGTTGATTCTTCTACTTTGACACTCAGAGCACATCGTGAGGGACCTACCAATAATCTTTTCTATAGATTTTTTGTCGTGAGTATATTCCCATGAACTAATATCTAGTAGAAAATGTTAATCTTTGGCAATCCATCACTGTGCCATATTTGTTTCCAAAGGATTAATTGTTGAGGAAATTGAGTGGATTCTCATTGTAGGAGATACCCATATTTTACTTTGTATATGGATTCACCCCATCCCCTACTATTTTTTAAAATCTTATTCCAGGGGTGCATTCTAAGAGTGCTTGAGTATAGAGACCAATGGTTCCAGAGGGGATCCAAGGTTCTTATAAAATAATAATCTACGCCACATCAAAGTATGGGCCTCCTAAGGAAATTATAAAATAATAAGCTACACCACATCAAAGTGTGTATGCCATATCAAACTCACATATAAGTTAGGATAATCTGGAACTACGAGATGAGAATTAAAAATAATAATGAAAACTTTAGATTCTTGTTCATAGATAATAAATATAATACAATAAATAATTATTRTTAATATATAATATGAAAAAAGAATAAATAATATATATATTTTCCAAGGAAATCCTTACAAAAAAMCCTCTTCGTACTTCCCCATGATCCATGGATGGTAACCAGGGTAAACCTCGGCCATAATTACGGAGCCTCACCCCAAGGGGATTAAGAGAGTCGAACCCGTGACATCCCCAATTGATCACTGGCAGAGAGATCTGCATTATGAAGCCTCGCCTCGAGGGGATCAAGAGAGTCGAAACTGTGACCTCCCCAACTGATCACTAGGAGAGAGATTTGCCTTCTCAATACTTCCCCATGATCCATGGATGGTAAACGGGGTAAACCTCGGCCATAATTATGGAACCTCACCCCAAGGGGATCAAGAGAGATAAACTTGTGACCTCCCCAAATAATCATTGAAAGAGAGATCTAACATCAGACTCAAGATTGCTTGTACTAACCCTTAGGGCTCGAATAAATAATATAATATTAATATATAATATAGTCATAACATATTATAAATTAATAACTATAATAAAATAACACAATAAATGAGTAAATAGGAAAAGGTCAATACTTATTATACCTTGCTATATAATAATACAAACGAGAATGTAGCTAACTTATTAAAGAATATACTTATTATAGTTTATTATAATATAATATAAATGTGAAAGTGAAAAATGTATTATATAATATATTTATATACTTATTATACCTTGCTATATAATAATACAAACGAGAATGTAGCTAACTTATTAAAGAATATAATTATTATAGTTTATTATAATATAATATAAATGTGAAAGTGAAAAATGTATTATATAATATACTTATTATAGCTTATTATATTATAATACAAATGTGAAAGTGAAAGACATATTAGAGAAAGACATATTAGAGGATATTTGTAATATGAATTAAATATGAAATGGTCAACTTAATACTAATTATTATTATGAATTAATATTGTATAAAAACTATATAATGTTAATTAATTAAATATTATATAATAATTATATAAATTAAAAATTAAAAAAATATATGATATGATATTATTATATAATAATATAATGAAAAATATATATTATTAATATATAATGAAAATATACATTATTATTGATATAAAATAATAATGAAGATATAATAAATAAATGATAATAGATATAATACAATAAATAATAAAAATAATAATAATATAAAATATTTCATATCGAATATTTTAAAGATATTGAACATATCTCTAAACGATCTCAACAATATATTAACTAAGTTGAGGTGTACATATGGTTAAATATTGTCAAATAAAATGATAATACAATAAATAATGAAAGTAATAACAATATAAAATATTTCATATTGAATATTTTAAAGATATTGAACATATCCTAAGATGATCTCACCAAGATCTTAACTAAGTTGAGGTGTACATATGGTTAATTATTGTCAAATACAAACATGACATATAATCATCCTTGACTTTTATATGTCCAACTCAACCATTATGGTTAACTCAATTATTTTAAATTATATTCGTTATTGACTTTCCAACTCAACAAGCACCATTTTTTTTATAAGGCCCATTTTTGGAGCAAATTTCCTCTCATGGTTGCATTGAGCAGCTTCAAAATGTGTGAACCTTTTTGAACTTTTAATGTGTTCTGTAAACATCTGGTTCTTGGACCTCTGAAATACTTTTTTCACGGAACTTTCTTCCACCACTCCAAATTACCTATGATCATTCCCCAAAGTAATTTGGCTCCCATTGCCAAATTCATCATAACCAAGTCTTTAATTCCCAATCCACCCTTGCCCTTTGGACTTTTGGTTGTCTTCTAGCTGATTAAATGATATTTTTTGGTGTAGGATTTTCCCCCTTGCCATAAGAACTTCCTGATGTTAATGTTGGTCTGGTTCATTATGCCAACATGTGATAACATGGAAAAACATTGAAATATAGGTAAAGTTGATAACATTGATTTTATTAAACCACTCTCCCAGCTAGATTGAGCCACTGTGACCCCCATTGCCCAAATTTGGTTAAAATTTTGTCCAGTATACTAGACCAAAATTGAGACGAGGGGTTTCTATAAGAGATGATAATTTCAATGTACTTGAAAGAAGACCATTTTTTAGGTAAAGGAAATTGAAGGAGTCGAGATATAGAGTGCAATACCCAAGAACTAGCGTTCCACCCAAATATTTCCCGCAATTGATAGATCCTCTAGATATGTCTAGAAAGACATACTAGATTTGGATGAACCTAGAGGTTGTTGAAACCTCAGGTTGTGATGGTTCATCCCACTTCTACTGGAGACAGTTGGTCGGTCAATTGACTAGCAATTGGAGATAGTCGGTCAAGTGGTTGACTAGACAATTGGTTGAACAATTGACTAGAAGTTGGAGACATTCGGTTGATAGATCGACCAACCGAGAAATCAAATACATGTTGGACGACTGGATGGTCAGTTCCACTTGGTAAGTTGACTAGCTGACACAATAAAACATATTTTTCAGAATCTGTTCCAACCACCAACGATTTTATGTGGACAAGATTTTCCCAATTTCAAGGAAATTGGTTAGACTATGAGATTATAAATAAAGGACCATATGGGTCAATTACAACACAATGAGAAATTATGGTGAACAATGTTCAATAATGCATTGTGATGTTCTGATCACAATGCATTGTGCTTAAGTATTGAAACAATGTCTTTAGACACCATCGATCTTCTTCAAAGTTTATTACTCTTCTTTTATTCTACAAATCTTGTTATTGTTTCTTTTAGGGTTACCCCCAATCCCCAACATGGTATCAGAGTGATTGATTTTGACCTTGCTTATTGTCTACAAATCTTGCTAAGTCATATCTTATAGTGATTGTCTTTGTCCTATTGATTTATTGATTGTAACTCGTGTGGATTATCATATCTATATGATATTGAAGATGGCTTCCAAGATTGATCTTGTTATTTTGAATGGACTCAATTATGTTATTTGGGCACCAGATATGGAGACTCTAATGAAAATAAAAAGGATCTGGAAATATACGAAGGTCGTTATTCCAAACCCTAGGGATGACCAGGTGAATTTTATCGTCAATGGGAATAAAGATGAGGTTGTTGGGGTCATTACGACCTACATTTATTAGGAGATTCACTTTCATACAAGTGGGATCAAGTGCCGTCATGAAGTATGGAAGAAGCTAATTTAGTATTTGTTTGACAAAGTCCATGAGAGTCAAGTTATGCAGTTGGAGAAAGAGTTTATTTAGAATTATATATCTCTTTATTCACATTCCTTTGAAAGGATTAAGAACTATTTAGGCATGTTAAAGAATTGCAGTTGAGATTGGGTGAATGTGGGAAGAATTTTCAGAATAAACATGGACAACTCATCGAGCTGGTCCTGATTAATCTAAGAACATATTTCAACGTGTTCTATTATACATTCTAGACAAATTGGTAGACACACAAAGAATATGGTAATGACTATACTTTTGATGCCTTATGCGGCTTACTAATTAATGATCAACACAGATTGCTTGATGAAGGTAAACTTGGTGGAAAACATCAAACTTACTTGCTCAAGAGAAAAGTCAAGATGAATTAGAAGGAAAGATGAAGTTTTGATGTTCATGTATGCAAACAATAATGTCTTGACCAAAAAACTAAAGTGCGGACTAATGAAACAACATCCACTCGAAAGAATTGAAAGAAGAAAACATGTATGTACTGTGGAAAGACTGTATAGGTGGAGAAAAAATGTTGGAAGAATATGGATGATTTAGAAGAGAAGGTTAAGAAGCTTGAAGGAGATGTGTCAATTTTCCATCAATCAATTGACAATTTTATCCTCCAAGTCATAACCTCATAGGCATTGCTTTCTCACACCTTGAAGAATGAATGGGTAGTTGATTTTGGGTGCACTCACCACATGGCTAAACATGCTTCTTTGTTCTCTTCCTTGGATAAAGTTGTCAAGTGAAAGATCTATGTAGCTGATGATTTTTCTCCCAACATCATTGGTCACAATGATGTTCCTTGTCGACATGGAAGGATTGTCGATGTCTACCGTGTACCCAATCTTAATGCAAATCTCTTGTTGGTTTCCTAGTTAACACATACTAGTAATATTGTTGAGTTTTGGCCAGATCAGTTTCTTGATATGGATCTGAAGAATGATAAGTCGATTTTCACCAAAGGGTTTCCCGAATCAAAGGATGGACTATAAAATTTCTATCACCTACCTCGAACAAATCCTAGATTGACTTCTCTCATTGCCCAAACCAACGAGCGAAGCAAAATTTGGCATGAACAACTTGGACACTAAATTTTCGAAGTTTGAAGTCGATGGCCACACAAAATATGGTTGTTGGTCTACCAAAAGTTCTTCCATTTGATGGAGTCTATAGAGAATGTGTGTTGGGTAAGCATCATCAAGTACCTTTTGACTCTGACAAAACATGACAAGAACATAATCCACTGGAAATTATCCATAGTGATCTTTGTTGTAGCAAACAATCTTCATTAGTAGGTGCGAAGTATATTTTGACCTTTATCAATGATCTCTCTAGATTTACTTGGGTCTATTTCTTAAAAAATAAGAGGCGCGTCTTTGAAAATTTCAAGGAATTTAAGGCATTGGATGAAAAGAAATATGGTTTACCTATCAAATGTTTGAGATCCGGTAATGGCAGAGAGTATGTGAATCAACCATTTGAAGAATACCTTGCTTGATCTGGTATTTCTTGATAGAGGTTTGTTTCTCATACTCCTCAACAGAACAATGTAGTAGAAAGAAAGAATCAAACTTTGGTTGAAATGGCTCAATGTCTTTTGCAAGCCAAAGATCTACTGTCTCATTTGGGTTGAAGTTGTTTACTGTGCCATCTATCTCTTGAATCATATTCTGACAAGATCTGTTAGTTCTGTGACTCCAGTCGATAGATGGTGTGGAAATAATCCCTTAGTCAATCACCTTAGAGTCTTCAAATGTATTGTTTGGGATCATATTCTAGATGATTGTAGGAATAAATTGGATGCAAAGAGTCATGCTTGCATCATGATGGGCTACTTCAAAGAATCCAAAGCATATCGATTGTTTGACCTTGTCAAATGAAAGTTTGTTTTCAAGAGAAATGTGTTTTTTTTATGAGAACTCTTTAGGCATAAATTTGTTAAATACTTCCTCTAGTCTATCACACGATGGTACCTTCAACATCATTTTCAACCATGGACCACCTGTTCCCTTCTTCAACTTTTTGACCGAGCATTTGAACCATGTTCACGAGTCGACCGCAAAGTCGATTTTTGGGTCAACTGGTTCTCAGTCTGTTCCGATTGACACTGTTACTTCTCTTGATTGACCTTTTGAAGTGCATGACTGTAACACCTTGTTTCCCCCAGTTTGTAAATATAACTATATTGGCCAAGGAACTATGGAAAACTCAAAGGTGTGAATGTTTGATTTGATGGAACTTCGTATAAAAGATCGATGAATGTAAATTATGTTATTTTAATAGAAAATGGATACATGTTGCATGACTGCTAGAAAGGGGATGTGCTAAGAGAGACCACGAATGCTATGAAAAGGTGGTGGAGGGGACCAGGAATGGATGTGTTAACATCCATCGAACCAGTACCTTGCTGGATTTAATTGCTCAAGATCAGACCAACCCTTTGACCCAGGAATGAATTCCAGTCAGGTTGGTAAGTGGAAAGACCTCCTCAAGAGTTAATGAGAGGATGGGGTAGAACACCCATTTGTAAGGCTTCCAGACCTGACCACAGACTAGGAATTCAGGCCAGACACAATCCTGCTGGGAAAGGCAAGAAAGGAAAGCATGGGGGGCAGAGGGGAAAAATCTATGAAGAGTGCAGATATGAGCAGAGAAGCTCGAGGATTCAAGGAAGAATTGTGAAAAAGAGTGTGTTCAGATCATGGGAAATAGAGACTGAGATGGGAAAAGGAGAGTAACCTTCGTCCCTATCTATTTCTGAGCTGAAAGAGGATATCCAATAAAAAATCATCGTGGTCTATCTCGGGGGTGGCTAGTGGTAAATCCGTTAGGAGTGACTGAGCCTATGGTTGGGTGGAAACGTGAACCCTTTCCAATAGTCACTTCACGTTGTCTGGTTCTAATAAGTGTTTCCATACTTTATGCGTTGAATTGGGAATTAATAGTTTCATGCATGTATTTACTTATCTGTAAATGGTTTTGCACTGAAGAGATTAAATTTTGTATATACGTTGGTTTCCTTGAAGACTTGTGCTTCTGATTTTCCTATGTGCCCTAGTTTATCTCTCAAATGTGTTTTCCCTAGGAAGCCACCTCACAGCTCTAGAATCAGAGCAAGCCTCTTGGCACTGTTATCGTCTCGGTAACCTCACGAGTTTACACCACCTAGTTTCAAAACCTAAGGTTTTGCAAACTAGGAAGGTGTTTCCTTCAAACTAGTAGTCTGAGAGACCTTGAATTCACACCCACGACCTTAGTCAAAACCCGACTAAGGAGTAGAGCTCATAGCTAGAGAGTCATCTAAAAGTCCATGTGACCTGGGTCATGGAACCCTGTGCTAAGCCCGAAAGGAGCTAGTTCATAATGATTTCATAGTTTCAGGAGTTTGACGCCTGGAATGTCAAACTTCACGATTAGTCAAAGGTACCCGAACTCCCTGAGTAACAAGAGACATAGAAGAAATCAAGAACCTTATTGAGCATATGAATGAGGACCATTCACCAGAAGGGAAACCTATTTCAGTTGTTAGATCGACTCAAAGACCCATTGAATTTAACAAATCAAACACCAACCACTCGATTAGATCAATGGTTGGGAATCATTGCGGAGCGCAAAGGTGAAATTAGCGAACACGCTAGTTCACAGCCCACATTAAATCAACATCATTGATCTCGCCGGAGATGGAATATCAACAACTGCAATTAGACAGAGTCGGGTGAGCACTTCCCATATTTCGGAGATTGGGCCCCACAATCGTTGTGAACCATCGATCCGTGAACGAGGATCGATGGTGGGGAATCATTGCGGAGCATGGAGGTGAAATTAACGGACGTGCTAGTTCACATCCCGCAATTCACCAACATCGTTGATCTTGTCAGAATGGAGGATCAACGACCATGATTAGACTGAGTTGGGCGAGTACTTTTTTGATTGCGGAGATTGAGCCCTCCAATAAAGGGCGAGCACGTTGGGGCCCCACAATCACTGTGGATCGTGGATCTAAGGATCCTTCAGGATCCCTCACTACCGTTCGATCGTGGGGATGTGAGAAATAACGTCGAGATCATGTGGGAGCCCATGTGTCAAGTGACGAAGTTGCTGGGTGTCCCCCTTGGAGTCGCCTAGTAATGGGACCCAAGGGACCCTTGAGCAGAAGTTACGAACAGTATATCTCTAGGGTTACATGGATACCCTCGGACAATCAGATCTAGGTTGTTGTCAGCCCAACGCTGACCGACTCTAGGAGATTTGAAGTGTCAAGGCATGAGGATTCCCGAAGGTTGGAGTCCTGAAGTCATCCCAGTCGTCTGTTGGAAAAGGATGTGTGGAGGAAGATCTGCCACTTCGGAGAAAAGTCACTCCAGGAGAAAATCAGAGTTGGTTAGAGAAAGAACTTCCGAAGGCTGTAGCATCGGATTTCATCGGAGCCGTCCGTCAGCAGAGGACAGGTGTCAACAAATATTTCGTTTCAGAAAATAACCCCTTCGGAGAAAATGCGGTCGCGTGGATTGAGAACTCCCGAAGGATGAAGAGCCGAAGTCCATCGTGACCGTTGAATAGAGGAGGGTGCGTGTCAGAAGATACGACACTCTAGAAGGATTGCACTTTAGAGGTTTGCGTTTGTGAGTACTTTGGAATTCATTGAAGCATGAAGTCCCAAAGTGATTTGTATTCGTTGATCCGTGGGAGACATGCATTGACATATTGTTGACTTCGGGTGAAATCACTTCGGGAGAAAGCGAGTGTGGAAAGGTTGAAATTCCCAAAGCTCGAATAACCAGAGTAATTCATAGCCTTCGATCTGTGAGGGACACGCATTACTAGATCATGTACTTTGGAAGTGAGGAGAAAGCAACACAGAGTCTAATGAGAGGAGGGCCTTGGAGACCCCTCTGAATATAGTTGAAACTATAAGAAGCCTTATGGTCAAATTATAGAGTTGCAAGGCTGACAACGAGAGATTGATAAAGGAGCAAGAGAAAAAAATGGAAATTAATGCAGTCTTGCTACAGATCTTATCCGATATACAGAGGCAGCTGCAACATGGACCTACAACCAGCCATGTGGATAGACAACATACAGAGAGAATTCAAAGTCCACCTGAAATATGAAAACGTGGTCCCATAAGTGGCCACACGGGGAGAAGTACCTCGAGGAAGGCCCACCCTAGAGGCAGGGGATGCTCATCGGGAGAGTCCTATAGAAAGGTAATTGACAACTTCGAGGGATATTCTAGTATCAAAACTAGCTCACATTCTCAGAATAAAGGAAAGAAGCGAAAGCATTCCAAAAGTCATGAACCTAGAGAGTTCAAGAAAGCCAAACCACCCTCTTTCAATGGAGAGATTGAGAAGGGGGAAGAGGCAAAATCTTGGCTGCTTGGTTTAAAGAATTACTTCAGAGTTCATGACTATTCTGAAAACTTGAAGGCTCGAATAACCATCTTCAACTTGAATGGAAAGGCTTCCATTTGGTGGGAGGATCTTAAGAATGTGAAAGGAATCCATGAAAAAGGTTTATCATGGAAACAGTTTGAGAAACACTTCAAGGAGAAGTATCTTCCAGAGAAATACTTGGACGGGAAGACTACAGAGTTCTATGAACTCAAGCTGGGATAACTCAACATAGAGGAGTATATCAATAAATTCCTTGAGCTGCTGAGGTATGTCCCCTACATAAAATATGAAAAGGTAAAAGTCCAACAATTTATCACTGGGTTACCTCAGACCTACCGGAACAAGATTGAGTTTGAAGAGCCAAATACCTTAAAAGACACTATCTAGAAGACAAGGTATTGTTATGAATAGTTCAGGCATCAGGCAAAACCTCGCGAGGACTGGAATAAGAAGAGTAGTTTGGGATTCAAGAAGAAGGGGTTTAAATCCTCAAGATTTAAGAACTATAGGAAGGATTCAATGATGAGCCTTCCTACCTGAAGTGTGTATCAATAGAATTTCCCCTCTCAGAGTGGAAATAAACCTTTTGGATAAACCCCAGGAAAGACCGATAACCCAAAGAGAGAACCCTTGAAATGTTGGGGTTGCGGAGAAGAACATCTGATGAGGGATTGCCCACACAGGAAGAAAAATAGTAGGATAGGAGAATTCCATGGATTTATGTAGCTTTGGATAATAAACAAGCTAACCACCAAGCTTCAGTGGTGGAGATGGAAGGTGTTGTCGCAAGAGTTGGTTCTAGGTTGTAATAGAGCCAAGCCTTAGCACATTTTAAATGAAAAAATAAGTTATCACTCAAAACTTGATTTGGGTTACATGCAAGTAAATTTCAAGATAACCACGAACCACTTTTGATTAGAAGCTGACCCTTCCAACCCGAGAGGGATCTCTCAAATATATGTCACGATAGGATATCCAATAAGCTTAATAGCGGGCAGATTTGTGGGTAACAAAAAGTTTTGAGGTTTTTAGGGTTGATGGGTTGGACCGAGAGGTAGTCCATTGGGCATGGAGTCAAATGATCAAGCAAATAATAAGAGTGTTTTGGAAATGGAAATCCATGGAGCAGAGGTGAGATAGAAGCTGATTACAAAGAGAAGGATTTATAAAAGTATGGTAGTAGAATAAAGAGAAAACATATCAATACACAAGGAGCACTTAGCGATGAGTGAATTACAAGCATAAATTAGTGGAAAGAGATGGTTGGGACAGACCATCTAGCAAAGGATGGATTTTGAACCTTGATCTTTGCAAGAAACAACCTATAACCAGTCCGCAACAGAGCATCTAACAGAGGATGAATTCTATTACAAAACACTTACAAATCGAGAAGAAAAAATAGATGGAGTGATATTGAAACTGAGAAAATGGACAAACTCTGCAAGCAACATCACAAGAATATCTGATATGGATAAAACATGCTTCTGTAATCTTTTATTAAACTGAAAATAAAAGCTACAACCCAGGAGTACTACTTCTGTGTCTTTCCCCCCTTTTCTTCTTCAAGAAGATACAATAATATAAGTCTTTTGCCCCCTTTCGAATAACTGAAAAACAATTTGAATTACCAAAGAAATCCTTCTAGAAATGAATGGGTATCTCATATAGGTATTTAGGTCGAAATCATCCCTAGGAGGTCGAATTTCCTCACAACAATTACCATCAATTTCAAAAACTTTTTGCCATAGAAAATGGGCCAAACTATTGAAAATTGGGGCTGCGGTTATGGTTCTGCATCTCTCGAATCATGATAGATGTGTATAAACTGAAAGAGGATTTTGTGCATCCGTTTGTTTTGAGCAAAAAACTCTCTCAGTTCCCTAATATCCATTTCCATTTCCTCCAGATCTGCATTTTACAAACATGTGTCAAAACAGGAAAATATGAGATCCGAAAAATAGGGCTCGGAGATGGATTTTATTCTCCCAATATGTGACACCTGTAGGAAAAATGAGAGAGGGTATTAATATTTTATGTGTTAAGCAAAAAATCCTTCGACCGTTTCTCAAAATGATACTCCAGTCGCAAAGAATCCTCATTTGAAAATGATGACTCAGCACAGTAAAAAACGCCATATTTCTGAAAACGAACCTCATACTGTGGGGGAATTTTGACTTCCTTCCCAATATAGAAATGAAATTATGAATACACCACTATAAATATTAGGATCTTGAGATGTCGATCGACTATTCGAACGCAGAAAATGGCCTCTCCAAGGCTGAGAAAAATGGTTTTTTCCAAAGGCAGTTTTTTGCATATGAAAAATCTGCGATTTCGGTGGCTAGCAGGCCGAAAACAAGGGTATCTTAGCTGCCGAAAGTCATGGCTTTCGGTGGCTAACAGTGAGATTTCAGAGCACCGTAAGCCACTTAAAGTCCTGAAACCCTAATTTTGGATTTCAACTTTCGGGAAAACGGGCAGTGGTCAAAATCTTTATGTTGACCAAACCCCCGACTACCGAAAACCCGAAATGGTGATGTGGCATTTTGGTAAAACCTTATTATAGCAATTTTATGCTGTTTTTTGCATTATTTTCACGCCTAATCGTGAGCTCTTCCTCCATGTAGATTGATGCGTGGCACTTGAATGCTTGGTCTTGGCCGATACACTTTCGGTAGCTAATGGCATATGAAACTTGAGATTTAAGCTACCGAAAGTCTGGACTTTCGGTAGCTAAACACTATAAATTTTTTCCTCCTAAGCTACCGAAAGCCAAAATTTCAATATTTGTTCCAACATAGGCTCCATCTAGGGATGGTGATTTCCTGTAAAGCACCAAGAACAGTAGACCACGTGCCTTCATCCATTAGGCGACCCGAAATCATTCTTATCAAACTCTGAACCCTGTCACTTTACTTGCAGCTTTTCGAAACAAAAAACCACTTATTCATTCATTGGGCTATGGAGTTTTAATGCTTTAAAACAAAACCATACTAGATTAGAAATTGAACTGGAAACATATTGAAAACCACCGCTGTAATCTAATGCTCAAAGTATAGCTTATTTATATACATCACCTACTCTAACTACTGAAAAATTCCCACTGAATCAAATGATACGAAAATGTCAGTGAAGCCAATCCAATAACTGTCTACTTATTTGAAATTTGCTCACACTTTCTTTGAGTAGGCTGAAAGAGGAAACTGAAAACTCCCATCTGACCTGTTGTTGATCATGAATTTTCAAACTTTTCATCGATTTGTGTGACAAAATATCCATGACATAGCATACTCCTCCATTAAATGAATCTAAAAGGTCAGCAAAAGGATCATGAAAAAATGCATGGTCTTGAGGTTTTAAATAACAAGCTTCATCAAAGACTACTGTGTGCTCCAATTTATTTTTCTCAGGATCATCCTCAAAGAGGATATCCAAACATCCTTCATCTGATATGGCATCTATCTGAAGACTGTCATTCCTCCATGAAAAACCTGCAGCCAATTGTTCTAGAGAAACAATATTATAATCATCAGTGTAATCATCATATTTAGGTTCAACAGATAACTCAAGTGTGTCACAAATGCTCAGAATCTTGACTGTGGATTCCTCAAGCATGGGAAATTCTGGTTCATTCTCTAGCATGATGTCTATCTCAGATTCATACACCTCCAAATCACAGTCTAAAACATCCTTAAACAACAAACTTCCTTCAAGACTGTTAAACATGACAGCCACATCTTTTTCATGAAACAAAATAGATCAACAAGTTGATCTCCTGGCAGGAAATCATCATCATAAATAGGCTCACTAACTTCATGTAAAGTTCCATCAAACACATGACTGTCATCATTTAAAAACAAATTTACATTTTCAGAAATGGAAGAAGTTTGACACTCATATCCGGGACTGTGTGAAAGTTACAAATCTGTGTGAGTAGGGGCTGTAACATAGCTGTTCAGGARCAGATCTATCTCTTTTTCTGGTTGACCATGATGTTGAATATCTTCTTCTTGAATATGATCACAAGAGATATCATATCCTGTTTCTTTATCAYCCAACTCTGTGTCWTGCTAGTCATCTTCATCCACTTGAGAAATTTCTGTTGTTTCTTCCTCCTCTTCAAGAGGATTTGTATGATCTTTTTGTCTTATGAATTTTCTATTACAACAATCTTCAAAAAGGATTTCAACTTAATATATCCTCTTACAATGTTGATGAAAATGTATGTGAAAATCTTTCAATGAAGGAATATTGGAATGGGGTAAAGATTTATACCAGATCCTAGCATCTCTTTCCAATGAAAACATAAACAACTTCATGAGAACATCTTCATGATGTACATTTAATTCATCTATGAGCTTGTGGAATTCAAACAAGTGTTGAGCAGGATTTTCGTCCACGTATTCACCAAATTTAGGAAGGACATCTTCCCAAACTTTAATGTCTGGAACAGTGTTTGGAAAACCATAAACATTTGTAAAGTCTAGAGGAGAAAACCTTGCAGCAATCCGAGCAGCGAACGAATTTGACATTTTGAGACCAGTGGAGTTGCCAGCGAAATCATGTAGAGTCTACGAACCAAGGAGTCACCAGGTGAATGATCACAACCAACTGAATGCCTATCCCTTGTTCACCATCGAGGAATAGATCTAAACTTTTTTCATATACCAGGGAAGATAACTTCGTCCTCCATCCCCAGCAACGATGCCAGGAAGTGTTGTTGCAAGAGTTGGTTTTAGGCTGTAATAGAGCCAAGCCTTAGCACATTTTAAATGAAAAAATATGTTATCACTCAGAACTTGATTTGGGTTGAATGCAAGTAAATTCCGAGATAACCACGAACCACTTTTGATTAGAAGCTGCCCCTTCCAACCCGATAGGGATCTCTCGAATATATGTCACGATAGGATATCCAATAAGCTTAACAACGGGCAGATTTGTGGGTAACAAAATTTTTTGAGGTTTTTAGGGTTGATGGGTTGGACCAGGAGGTATTTCATTGGGCATGGAGTCAAATGATCAAGCAAATAATAAGAGTGTTTCGCAAATGGAAATCCATGGAGCAGAGGCGAGATAGAAGCTGATTACAAAGAGAAAGAATTATAAAAGTATGGCAGCAGAATAAAGAGAAAACATATCAATACACAAGTATCACTTAGCGATGAGTGAATTCCAAGCATAAATCAGTGGAAAGAGATGGTTGGGACAGAGCATCTAGCAAAGGATGAATTCTAAACCTTGATCTCTGCAAGAAACAACCTATAACCAGTCTGCTACAAAGAATCTAATAGAGGACGAATTCTATCACAAAACAATTACAAATCGAGAAGAAAATATAGATGGAGTGATATTGAAACTAAGAAAATGGGCAAACTCTGCAAGCAACATCAAAAGAATCTCTGATATGGACAAAACATGCTTCTGCAATATAAGTCTTTTGCCCCCTTTCTAATAACTGAAAAATGATTTGAATTACCAAATAAATCCCTCTAGAAATGAATGGGTATCTCATATAGGTATTGAGGTCAAAATCATCCCTAGGAGGTCGAATTTCCTCCCAACAGTTACCATCAATTTCATAAACTTTATGCCATAGAAAATGGGCCAAACTGTTGAAAACTGGGGCTGTGGTTATGGTTTTGTATCTCTTGAATCATGACAGCTGTGTATAAATTGAAAGAGGCTTTTGTGCATCTATGTTTTTTGAGAAAAAGCCTCTCTCAGTTCCCTGATATCCATTTCCATTTCCCCCAGATCTGCATTTTACAAACATGTGTCAAAACAGGAAAATATGAAATCCGAAAAATAGGGCTCAGAGATGGATTCGATTCTCCCAATATGTGACACCTGTAGGAGAATTATAGAGGCTATTTATATTTGATGTGTTAGGAAAAAAATCCTCCGACCATTTCTCAAAATGATATTCCAGTCGCACAGAATCCTCATTTGAAAATGATGACTCAGCATAGTAAAAAACGCCATATTTTGAAAAATGAACCTCATCTTGCGAGGGACTTTTGACTACCTTCCCAAGCTCCAAATGAAATTATAAATACACCACTAGAAATCTTAGGATCTTTAGATGTCGATCGACTATTCGAATGTGGAAAATGGCCTCTCCAAGGCTGAGAAATTTGGTTTTTTCCCAAGGCAGGTTTTTTCATATGAAAAATCTGTGATTTCGATGGCTAACAGGCCGAAAACAAGGGTATCTTAGCTGCTGAAAGTCCTGGATTTCGGTGGCTAACAGTGCGATTTCATAGCACCATAAGCCACTGAAAGTCCCGAAACCCCGATTTTGGATTTCGGCTTTCAGGAAAACGGGCAGTGGTCAAAATATTTATGTCGACCAAACCCCCGACTGCTGAAAACTCGAAATGGTGATGTGGCATTTTGGTAAAACCTTATTATAGTGATTTTATGCCGTTTATTGCATTATTTTCACACCTACTCATGATCTCTTCCTCCATGTGGCTTGATGTGTGGCGCTTGAATGCTTGGTCTCGACCGATACACTTTCGACAGCTGATGGCATATGAAACCTAAGATTTAAGCTACCGAAAGTCTGCACTTTTGATAGCTAAACACTATAAATTTTTTCCTCCTAAGCTACCGAAAGCCAAAATTTCAATATTTGTTCCAACAGAAGGTATGATCGCCAACCATATAGTTTCTATTTTAATTGACCCTGGTTCTAATTTGAGTTATGTGGCCCCTCAGACTGTTGATAAGTGTAAACTGCAACTAGTTAGACATGTTAAGCCATGGTTGGTACAACTAGCCACTGGAACCAAGAGAAAAGTAATAGACTTACCAGCTTGCCAATTCATCACATACTTCCCCTAGGATCTTATGACTTGTTGATTGGTATGGATTGGTTGGCTGCTTATAAAACTAAGTTGGACTATTACCATAAAAATTTAGAATGTGTAAATTAATAAGGGGGAAGGATGACCCTCCAAGGGGTTCAGAAACCTGTCTCAGTGAGACAAATATCATCCCTTCAAATGAAAAAGTATTGCAGAAAGGGATGTCCTCTATATGGAATACAGGTGTTGGAATTTGTTGAGGATGACAAGTCGAACCTAGAGGACCACCCCATATTAAGAGAGTATAGAGACGTGTTTCCATAAGAGGTACCAGGTAAACCTCCGAGAAGAGACATTGACTTCTCGATAGAACTTGCACCAGGAGCAGTGCCAATGTCTAGGACACCCTATAGGATGAATACACCTGAGCTAGTTGAGCTCAAGCTACAACTAAAAGAAATGATGGACAATGGTTACATCCGACCCAATGTGTCTCCATGGGGAGCACCGACCTTGTTTGTGAAAAACAAAGATGGCGCGCTTCTACTGTGCATAGATTATAGACAACTCAATAGGACAACCATAAAGAAAATGTACCCCTTACCAAAAATTGATGACTTGTTTGACCAATTGGGGGGTGCTTCCATTTTCTCAAAGATTGACTTGAGGTCTGGATACCATCAAGTCTAAATAAAGGATGAAGACATCCACAAAACGGCCTTTAGGACAAGGTATGGTCACTATGAATTTGTGGTGGTGTCATTTGGACTAACCAATGCCCTCGTCACTTTTATGTGCTTGATGAACAATGTACTCAACAAATTCCTAGCCAGATTTGTATTGGTTTTCATTGATAATATATTAATATACTCCAAGAATAGAGAAGAGCATGAAGAACATCTTAGACTTGTACTTCAAGTACTAAGAGAGAATCATCTCTACGCTAAGTTTAGCAAGTGTGACTTTTTATAGAAGCAAGTCCATTACTTAGGCCATGCTATTTCTAAAGAAGGAGTGGCAGTAGACCTCGACAAGATCAGGTCTATTATGGAATGGCCTACCCCAAAGGATGTATCTGATATCAGATCCTTCATGGGCTTAGCAGGATATTATAGAAGGTTTATAAAAGGATTTTCCAAGATTGGTTGTCCAATTACTGCCCTCTAGAAAAAAGGGGTTAAATTCACTTGGACATCAAAATGTGAAGAAATATTTCAGGAACTGAAATGCCTCCTGACCCATGCACCTGTGAAGAAGATTGCAGACCCTGATAATGACTTCTTCATGTGTACATATTCCTGCAAGGAAGGACTCAGAGGAGTCCTTATGCAATGGGGACGTGTAATTTTCTACGCGTCCAGGATATTGAATGAGCATGAAATCAATTATGTGACCCATGACCTAAAGTTGGCTGCCATAGTGCATGCTTTAAAAATGTGGAGGCATTACCTCCTGGGTAGGAGATTTGTACTTACGATAGACCACTGTGGGTTGAGGCACCTGTTTGATCAACCAAAACTCGATGCTAGACAAGCTAGGTGGATGGCTCTCCTTAGTGAGTTTGACTTTGAAATCAAACACATCAAAGAGAAGGAAAATAGGGTAGCAGACACCCTTAGCATAAGTATGAAAATGATTCACCTGGCAGTAGTAAGAACCTATGAAACGAATGTCAGAGAAAGGATCATGAATGCATAAGAAACATATGCATTCTTCAAGACCATGACCTCATACCTAAGGCAAGATCCTACTGGGATAAAGTATGAAGGCTATCAGATGCTCTATGAAGGCATACTGACCTACAAAAATAGATTGTATATTCCAAGCTGTGATGACTTGAAGAGGTTCATAATGGATGAGCTACACAAGAGACCATATACTAGTCACTGAGGATATCAGAAAATGATCACGACCACTAGGAAACAATTCTATTGGCTTGGAATGAAAAAGGACATAGACGACTATCTAGCTAAGTGCCTAGAATGCCAACAAGTTAAGGCAGAATACCGGCACCCAACAGAGTTGTTACAACCCCTACCAATTCTAGAATGGAAATGGGAAACCATTTCCATGGATTTCATCACCAGATTACCAAGATCGAATAAGTAGAATGATTCCATCATGGTAGTGGTGGACAAATTGAGTAAGTCTGCTCACTTTGTTCCTGTCAAGTCAAATTGCAAGGAAATATATATATATTGCTAACCTCTTCATGAAGGAGATATTCAGATTGCATGGCATGCCTAGAGAGATTATATCTGAAAGAGACACAAAATTCACTTCAAGCTTTTGGAAATCCTTGATGGCTAGTATTGAGACTAAACTATTGTTTAGCATAGCCTATCACCCCCAAACTGATGGACAGACAGAAAGAGTAAACCAAATATCAAAAGACATGTTAAGGATGCATGTAACGCATCAGCGTAAGAAGTGAGAAGACTACCTACCATTGGTATAATTTTCCTACAACAACGATTATCCAGAGTCACTAAAGATGAGCCCTTTTGAAGCCCTCTATGGTAGACAGTGAAAAATTCCCATCAACTGGAGTAATCCAGTGGATATAATTTTAATCAGACTAGACATGCTGAAAGAAATGGAGCAACAAGTGATTTAGATAAAACAAAATCTGAAAATTGCTCAGGATAGACAGAAGAGCTACGTCGACCGAAAGAGAACCCCTAGAGAGTTCAATACATGAGACCATGTCTATCTTAGAGTTAGACCCCGAAAGAGTTCCCTGAGAATGGGAGCTTGTGCCAAGCTGGAACCTCGGTATTATGGACCCTTTGAAGTCCTAGATAGAGTGGTACATGTAACCTATAGGCTATCACTTCCTCCCAGAGTAAAGGCAGATAATGTTTTCCATGTTTCATTATTGAAGAAATATGTACATGATTCTAATCATATAATTGATTGGTCTATGATCCAGGTGGAGCCAGAGGGAGAATTTCTACCAGAACCTCAATGCATACTAGACAGGAAGGAAACCTCAATCAGGAACCGAACCATTGCACAGGTCAACGTGTCATGGAAACACTTTGTCCCAGATGAGGCTACGTGGGAAATGGAGGATGCCATGAGACAAACATATCTGATTTTGTTTACTCCTATATATACATATCATGTTGACAGATAGAACATCGAGGACTATGTTCCTTTAAGGGGAAGGGAATTGTAACACCCTATTTCCCCCAGTTTGTAAATATAACTATATTGGCCAAGAAACTATGAAAAACTCAAAGGTGTGAATGTTTGATTTGATGGACCTTTGTATAAAAGGTCGATGAATGTAAATTATGTTATTTTAATAGAAAATGGGTATGTGTTGCATGACTATTAGAAAGGGAACATGCTAAGAGAGACCGCAAATGCTATGAAAAGGTGGTGAAGGGGACTAGGAATGGTTGCATTAACCTCCATCGAACCAGTACCTTGCTGGATTTAATTGCCTAGGATCAGAACAACCTCTGACCTAGGAATGAATTTCAGCCAAGATGGTAGGTGGGAAGACCTACTCAAGAGTTAATGAGGGGATGGGGTAGACCACCCATCTGTAAGGCTTCCAGACCTGACCACAAACTTGGAATTTGGGCCACACACAATCTTGCTAGGAAAGGGAAGAAAGGAAAGCGCAGGGGACAGAGGGGAAAAATTTGTGAAGAGTGCAGAGACAAGTGGAGAAGCTTGGGGATTCGAGGATGAATTGTGAAAAAGAGTGTGTTCTGATCATGGGAAATAGAGTCTGAGATGGGAGAAGGATAGTAACCTTCATCCCTATATATTTCTGAGCCAGAAGAAGATATCCAATAAAAAAACATCATGGTCTAGCTCAGGGGTGGCTAGCGGTAAATCAGTTAGGAGTGACTGAGCCTATGGTTGGGTGGAAATGGGCACCCTTTCCAGCAGTCACTTCATGTTGTTCGGTTTTGATAAGTGTTTCCATACTTTATGTGTTGAATTGGGAATTAATAGTTGCATGCATGTATTTACTTATCTGTAAATGGTTATGCACTGAAGAGGTTAAATTTTGTATATACATTGGTTTCCTTAAGGACTTGTGCTTCTTCTTTTCTCGTGTGCCCCAGTTTAGCTCTCGAAGGTGGTTTCCCTAGGGAGCTACCTCACAGCCCTGGAATTGGAGCAAGCCTCTTGGCACTGCTACCGTCTCGGTAACCTCACTAGTTTACACCGCCTAGTTTCAAAACTTAAGGTTCTGGGAACTAGGAAGGTGTTTCCTTCAAACCAGTATTCTGAGAGACCTTGAATTTGCACCCATGACCTTAGTCACAAATCAGCTAAGGAGTAGAGCTCATATCCAGATATTCATCTAAAATTCCATGTGACCTGGGTCCAGGAACCCTGCGCTAAGCCCGAAAGGAGCTAGTTCATAATGATTTCAGAGTTTCAGGAGTTCGATGCCTAGAATGTCAAACTTCACGGTTAGTCAAAGGTACCTGAACTCTCCGAGTAATAAGAGACATAGAAGAAATCAAGAACCTGACTAAGGATATGAATGAGGACCATTCATTAGGAGGGAAACCTATCTCAGTCGTCAGATCGATTCAAAGACCCACTGAAGTTAACAAATCAAACACCAGCCGCTCGATTAGATCAATGGTTGGGAATCATTATGGAGCGTGAAGGTGAAGTTAGCGAACATGCTAGTTCACAGCCTGCAATCAACCAAGATCGTTGATCTCACTGGATATGGAATATACACAACCATAATTAGACAGAGTTAGGTGAGCACTTCCCAGATTTTGGATATTGGGCCCCGCAATTGCTGTGAAATGTCGATCCGTGAATGGGGATCGATGGTGGGGAATCATTGCGGAGCGCGAAGGTGAAATTAATGGATGTGATAGTTCATGGCCCACAATTCACCAATGTCATTGATCTTGTCGGGATGGAGGATCAACGAACACGATTAGACTGGGTTGGGAAAGTACTTTTCTGATTGCGGAGATTGAGCCCTTCGATAAAGGGTGAGCACGTTAGGGCCCCACAATCACTGTGGACTATGGATCTAAGGATCCTTCAAGATCCCTCACTACTGTTCGATCATGGGGACGTGAGAATTAACATCGAGATCATGTGGGAGCCCATGTTTCAAGTGACAAGGTTTCTAGGTGTCCCCCTCGGAGTGGCCTAACAACGGGACCCAAGGGACCCTTGAGCGGAAGTTACAAGCCGTAGATCTCTGGGGTTACATGGATACCCTCAGACCGTTAGATATAGACTGTGGTCAGCCCGATGCTGAACAACTCTAGGATATTCAAAGTGTGAAGGCATGAGGATTCCCAAAGGCTAGAGTCCTAAAGTCATCCCAGTTGTTCGTTGGAAAAGGATGCGTGGCGGAAGATCTACCACTTCGGAGAAAAGTCACTCCGGGAGAAAAGAGGATTTGGTTAGAGAAAGAAATCTCAAAGGCCAGAGTGCCAAATTTCATCGGATCCATCCGTCAGTAGAGGAAAGGTGTCAGCAGATCCTTCGTTTTAGAGGATAACCCCTTTGGAAAAAGTGGGGTCGCATGGATGGAGAACTCCCGAAGGCTGAAGCGTCGGAGTCCATTGTGACCATTGAATAGAGGAGGGAATGTGTCAGAAGATCTGACACTCCAGAAGGATTTCACTTTAGAGGTTTGCATTTGTGAGTACTTTGGAATTCTATGAAGCACGAAGTCCCGAAGTGATTTGTAGTCATCGATCCATGGGAGACACACGTCGATAGATCATTGACTTCGGGTGAAAGCACTTCAGGAGAAAGCGAGTGTGGAAAGTTTGAAACTCCTGAAGCCCGAATAGCCAGAGTAATTCATAGCCTTTGATCTGTGAGGAACAGGCATTACCATATTGTGCACTTTGGAAGTGAGGATAAAAAAATGCAGAGTAGAGAGTCGCCCGACATGGAACCCCACCATCAAATGAGAAGGACATGTGGCACACAATCCTTGACTCTGGAAGAAAGTACTTCCGGAGAACAGATCGTTGGAACATTCAAATCTCCTGAATGCCAAAGTTCCAAAGTAAACTAGGATCGTTGATCAAGAAGGACGCGTGGTGCATGATCCTTAGCTCCGAAAGAAAACACTCCAGAAGAAAAGGTTGCAGGAACGTCTGAAGTTCCCGAATGCCGAAGTGCCAAAATGAAACTAAGTCGTTGATTTAAAACGGATGCGTGGCACTTGATATGGAACTCTGGGTACAAAGTACTTTGGGAGGAAAGGTAGTGTGAGTGTTTGGGACTCCTGAACATCGAAGTAAAGAAGTGAATTAGGATTGTCGAAAACCCCGAGGACACGCGGCGTCAGATTGTGAATTTTGGAGATTTTCCATTTCGGAGAATTCACACAGTGGTTGTCTTGTCACCTGTTGTTTTGGCATATGGTCATAGCCCACGATCGTATGCAATTATATAGGGAATGGAATAAAGTCCCCGAATGAGGCTATCAATTTTCTTAAGAAGAACGAAATTTTTACGCCCCACTATGGGTGTGTTACAATGACATTTCATCATTCATTTGTCTTCCTCGATGGATGACTAAGACAATTGAAGCTACTGGACTTGATGTTGGTGATGTATCCTTGAGTCATCAAAATCAGATTCAGAAGCAACAAACCAGTGTTGCCTTGATGACTCATGTTCTTCAGACTTGTGATCATGTTTCCTATATAGACGCGTAAGGACAACCTGAATGGGAGCAAGGTATGCAAGTTGAAATGAACTCTCTTTCGAAGAATCATACTTGGGATTTAGTTCCTCGACCTGAAGGGAAGAACATTGTGAAATTTTGATGTGTTTATAACACCAAATTTACCTTTGAAGGTGTTGTTGAGCATCATAATGCTCACTTAGTTGCATAATTCTTTTCTAAATAAGAAGGCATGAACTACGTAGAGAATTTTTTCCTTGTTGCAAAGATGAATTTTGTTCAACTGGTCCTTTCCCTTGTTGCTCACTTTAGATGGAAAATCTATCGGATGGATGTTGAAAGTGCCTTTCTTCATAGTGACTCATATAAAGAAATATTTATGGAATAGCCCCCTAGTTTTTTGACCAATTCCAATCTTTTTTTATACTATAGAAACCTTTTTATGGCTTGAAACAGGATCCAAGGGCCTGGTATGCTAAGATGTACTAATTTTTTCTCAATCATGGATTCAAACATTGTGAATTTGATAACAATATTTATGTATTACATGATAATGGTCATGTTATTGTGCAAATTGTAGGTTGGGAAAATCCTGACCCAATCCATAAGATGGTGATAATTGTGGGATAGTTTACCCACTATCACCTTAGATAAACCCTCCCCTCGCTTTAGTGAAGGAAGAATCCAACACAAGGGGGTTGTCTCGGGTGACCCTCGGGGTAAATGAGATGAAAAGTGAGACGATGGAAGTGATGCCCCTATTGTTCAAGTTACTAAGTAGAATAATGGCTTGGAAATGAGTCTCGGAAGTGATCAATGGTTTGCAAGAGCTCAAGTACCTGCAAAAGATGATTATACCTGCCCGAGACACAAGAAAATACAAGATACAAGCCTGACAATCCAATAGAAAAGAAAGTAAAGATTGTTTTCCTAATTAGTAGCAGTATATAATGATATAAATCAACAATGAAATAAATGGAATATCTACTAAACAAGTCACTAAAATTACAAGTAAATATGCAAGAGACTAACTAGCAATTACTAGTGAAACTCAAGTATGATAACACAAGACTTTAACAACATTTAAAGGTTGTTTGATTTAAGTATTGAAGAGATATTTTTGTAGCCTTATGTCTGTAGCAAAAAAGGTTTACTAYAGAAAATTACAACCACCAAAACTTGCAAGTAAACCACCGAAAAGGATCACAATAACTAGTAGATTAACTTGGCAACTTTCTAGCAAAATTTGACGGTTAGAACACAAGCAAATTTAGAAAGTATGAAGTGATTTGTTGCAGCCCGAATGACTGTAAATAAATTTATTATAGAAGCAATAAATCCTTGGATAAACAAGACACCCTAGTGGCCTTGAAAATATTTTAGCATGCAAAAAAATTCCAACTTAAGCAATTTCAATATCTCGTAATTCTATGTATCCCAATGCAATGGTTTTATTTCTCCAATGCAAGAAATTAGTGCCTTTAACCATTGGTTTATGGAGTATTTAAAAATGAAAGAGATAGTTGTGCTACTTCCTTGGGAGTGCAAGCCCTTTTACTCCCCAAGGAAAGAAAAACTAGCTAAGGAAAACCCTAGGAGGGTGTAAACCCTTTTACTCCTCATAGTATTCCTTTGTGCAACAAATTATTCCAAGACAATTATGATGGGCTTAGTGGGGTTGTATGCCATTATACTCTCCAAAAGATTAGAAAATTAACCTTGTGACCAAGAAAAAAAGCAATAACATGAAATATTCCTTACATAATCCAAGCATTAACAAGATAAACTCCTTTTAAC
>JASDQU010436542.1:12035-38951 GCA_032191745.1 Picea mariana
TCTGTGTTTATGGTTGCATCTCTGATATATTTTAGTTATATTACTGGATATACGCGATATCTCTGTGCATTTCTTTATTATATCTCCGCTCTCATTTCGTGCCAAAAATAATCCGGATCACCATCTTCCAAGACAGATAGTATGAAATGGTACCTTATTTGTATATTCTTAGTATTTCAATGGAAGGCTGATTTATTTGAAAGATGAATGGAACTCTCACTATCAAGGTACAACCTGTTATTCTCCTGCTTCTTTCCCAATTCCTCCATAAACCTTTGTAACCAAATCATCTCTTTACTAGACTCTGTAACAGAAACATACTCTGCCTTTGTTGTTGAAAGTGAAACAACCTTTTGTAGTTTTGAAATCCAACTTACTATTGTTACACCTATAATAAAAACATACCTTGTGGTGCTCTTGCTATCTTTATCACCTGCCATATCTGAATCAACATATCCCTGTAGAACAATGTCTAAACCTCCAAAACATAATCCATGAGTAGTAGTACCTCTCAATTACCTGAGAATCCACTTTACTGCCTCCCAATGTTCTTTACTTGGATTTTTCATATACCTACTCACAACACCCACTGCATGTGCAATATTTGGTCTTGTGCAAACCATCGCATACATCAAGTTACCAATTGTTGATGAATAAGGGACCCTGGACATGTATTCTATCTACTCATGTGTCTTGGGACACATTTCCTTAGTTAATTTGAAATGGTTGGCCAAAGGTGTACTAACTATTTTTGCATTCTGCATTCTAAACCTCTCCAACACCTTCTCTATGTACTCACCCTAAGACAATGTCAATTTGTGATTTTTCTTGTCTCTTGTTATTCTCATACCAAGGATTTTCTTTGCAACACCCAAATCCTTCATTGCAAATGAATTATCTAATTTCTTCTTGAGCACATTTATATCTTGCATATTAGACCCTTCAAAAACCATTTCATCTATATACAATAGCAATATAATATAGCTTCCATTGTCTAGCCTTTTAAAATAAACACAGTGATCACAATGACATCTACTATAACCTTGTTCTGTCGTAAACCTGTCAAACTTCAAATACCATTGCCTTGGAACTTGCTTTAGGCCATACAAGCTCTTATTCAACATGCATACCAAATTCTCCTTCCCTTTGACCTCATACCCTTGTGGCTGCTGCATATAAATCTCTTCCTCCAAATCCCCATGGAGAAAATTCATTTTTACATCTAATTGTTCAAGATGCAAATCTTCTACTGCCACAAGACTTAAAATAGTCCTAATTGAAGTCATTTTAACAACAGGAGAAAATATTTCAACAAAATCTATAACTTTCTTTTGTGCAAACCCCTTTCCAACAAGTTTATCCATGTACCTCTTTTTGCCTCCATCTTCTTCCTTCAACTTGTAAACCCATTTATTATGTAATGTTATTTTTCCTGTAGGCAACTGAACCAAATCCCAAGTCTGGTTATTTACCAGGGAATCCATTTCCTCTTTCATTCCTTGTTGCCACTTATTATTGGTGTCTACCTTCATTGCCTCTTCATAACATTTTGGTTCACCAGAATCAGTCAACAATAAATAATACAATGAAGGAGAGTATCATTCAGGGGGTCTACTTAACCTGGTATATATTCTAACAACACTTACAGTAGTTTGAGGTACCTTCTTCTCACATTGATGTACATTTTGATTTTCTGGTTCCTTTGGAATTTCTTTTTCAGTGATCTCATCAAGCATTGTGTATTCTATTTTTTCTTTTTCCTATTTCTTTCCCTGCAAGTGATGTTTGTACATGACCTTCTCATTGAATATGACATCTCTACTCCTAATGATTTTGTTATTTTCATAATCCTATAAGAGATAACCAAAATCATTAACACCGTATCCAATAAAGGTACACTTCTTGGATTTTTCATCAAGCTTTGTTCTATTTACTTTATCAATATGGGCAAATTATTAACAACCGAAAGTCTTCAAAAAATAATAGTTTACCTTTTTACCTGTCCATGAATCCTCTGGAATTCTACCATCCAAAGAGCTTAAAGGCCCTTTGTTTATTAAGTAAACAACAATATCTACAGCATATGCCCAGAACTGTAAGGGAAAACCAACATGCAATCTCATACTCTTTGCACGCTCCATGATTATCATGTTCATTCTTTCTGACACAACATTTTCTTGTGGTGTTCCTCAAACCGTCTTCTCTCTACAAATCACATGGTATGAACAGTAATCATCAAACTCCTTGCTGCAATATTCACCTCCATATTTTTATCTGAGACACTTCAACCTTTTTCCTGTCTCATTCTCAACCAAAGATTTCAATTTCTTAAAAGTATCAAAAACATCATATTTTTTTCGAATGCAATAAACCCAAATTTTTCTAGTTGCATCATCAATAAAAGTAACATAATAATGAGAGACACCAAGAGATGATACCTGAGTTGGTCCCCGTACCTATGTATGCACAAGATCTAACCTTTCACTCTTCTTTTCTTTTCCAACTCTGAGAAATGTGACTCTCTTATGTGTCATAAATCCAAATCAATTTGTTTAAGATCTGGAAACAAATTTATTTNTTTTCTATCACCAATGATTGTTTGGTGACCTTCCATACCTTATCTGTAAATATGGATATACAACCTTCACTTTCCAACTGCCCTGTTGAAGTTAGATTTTTCCTTAGATCTGGAACATGTCTTACCTCTTTCAAAAATAATTGGTTTCCATTGCTTTGCTTTATTTCTACCTTTCCCATTCCAACAATTTTGCATGGTGCATCATCACCCAAATGAACTTGTCCAAAATCACCTTGAACATAATCTAAAAAATGTTTCCTACGGGGTGTGGCATGAAATGAATCCCCTGAATCTACTACCCAAGACTTAGAAATATTATCTATAGAAAGAATCAAAGCATCTTGTAACACATCACTTGTTACAATTTCTTCCTGATTTTTCTCATGTTGTCCATCTCTTTGTTTCTTTGGAGCTCTACAGTATTTCTTCAAATGTCCTTTCTTCCCACAATTCCAGCACTCTATCTTTCCAAATCTTGATTTGGATCTTCCCTTCCTAGAATTCCCTCGATTCCCTAAGCCCTTTCCTTTATTCTTTTGTCTTCCCCTATTCTCCATGTTTAATGCATTACCTGATGTCTCACCTGTTCTTTTTTGTCACATTTTCTCACTAAGGATAACACCAACAACATCATCAAATTTGAAAGTGTTTGAACCAGAGACAGAGTTACTTACAACTATGACCAAGTCGTTTTAACTTTCTAGCAATGAGCACAACATTAGAAGAGCCATGAATTCATCATCAAAGTCCACTTTTACAAAACTTAGTTGATTAGTAACCATATTAAATTCATTTAAATAATATGCAACAGACCCACCATCTTCATATTAAATAATCTCTTCATTATAAATACCTTATTGGACATTGAGGTTTTTTCATACAGTTTAGCCAATGCGTCCATAAGATCCTTCATTGTCTTTTCTTTCGAAATATTGAAAGCCATTGATGTTTCCAGGCTCATCTGTATCGTTCCTAGTGCCTTTATGTTGGCACAGGAGCAGACCCAGGGTTCAACACTCAAGAGCGCACCAACAAAACCCTAACTACCAGCCCTTTCGGCAGCACCTGCGAAGCAGATGAAGTCTCACCCGAGGTAGAGGCAGGGGTGGTTGCAAGACTCGAGTGTCTGCAACCTTAGATGGGACACATATCTGTGATTATATCACTTACAATGCATTTAGCATCAATCATTCATCAATATTCAACCCTTACTATACTTCGCAGATAGCACAGAGCATTGCAGCATTCACTTAGATCTAAGATATCTCAGCACTTAGCAACAATAAAATAAATCAGATCCGGTAGATCGGCACTAAGAATCTTCATACATATCAGATCTAACATTCATACACATCTAAGAAGCACAAAGAATAAGTAGATATATCTAAATATATCAAAGCACTTAGCAAAGAAAGAGATAAACACATCAAGTCAAAGAACAAAGCATAATACAATAATTTACGTGGTTCACCCCCTTCCTGGGGCTACATCCACCAACTCTTATTCTTCTTTATTAGTATCTTCAATCGTCAGTTATAGCACAGAGCCTCAAACCCTTCTTCGCATAGGACAGAAGATCTGCGCAGCTCTCTAGATCCTTCTTCCTTACACTTCAGCACAAAGCCTTCTACAACCTCTTACAACAACTTGCACTTAGCTCTGCAAGCTTCTTACAATCATGCACAGAGCATTTACAATCCACATTTGATCACACATATCTAAATATTAGCACTAAGCCATCATCCATTCTTACATTGCCTAAGTATCTATTTATACATTACAAAAGTGGACCTAAGCATGGGTAAACCCACGAGCCGACATCCATTTCCCATTACATTGTCCCAAAAACCAAAAAGGGGCCCAAAAGTGGACCAAGATCCTGTGATCTCTGCTTCGCCTGGCACTCCATCTTTGACAGGCTGTCAAATTCCAAAAATGGTCAAAATGACCAAGGTTATCCCAAAACTTGGTCAAGCGCAAACAGACCCCTAACACTCACTTGTGACTCGTCCCAAGTCACTCTGGTTTGCGCAATTTTACTTCGAAATCCTTGAGATTGGATCGAGCTTCTTCAACCTACTGCTTCGCTATGGCCTCCTGCTGGGTGAATTCTAGGATCATTGTGTCGTTTATTGGTCCTTCCATGCACAGTTCTGCAGTGACGATGACTTGCTCAAGATATGCTCCCTAGCTTTCGATCTCGGAAAATAATATGCATGCCTTTTCTTGCACCGGTTGGATTTGTTGAGTGACTTCCATCACTTTTCTCTGGATCATATGTATCTTCTTCTGAGTTGTGCATTCTTCATGAGATAGTTTCATTCTATCCACTGCAGACAGGGCCTTCAGTTGTGCCTGTAATGTATCTGCACACTGCTTTGCTTCCTGAAGTTGCGATTCCAACGCCTATAAATTTGGATTCTCTATAAGGTTCTCATAATTCTGGGCACTCTGGTTACTAAGTTGCTTGCACTCCAAGGCAAGATCTTTCAATCGGTCAACTGTACAGCAAGCAATTGCTTCTCACTGGTCTCTTATCTCCTGAGGGGTCTTGGGCACAATGTGAAGTTCTAGATCGGCAATGCACTGTTGAAGATTATGTATAACTTATTCAAGCTATGCCACCTATTGTGGAACCCTCTCTTCAGCCTTTACTTTGATAAAAGTCACAGAGCAAAGTGCTCTATTGACTAGTTCCTTGACTTCAAGCTGCTCTGCGAGAAACTATTCCTTGCTTTGTTGTAGCTCTGCTTTCTCTTTGTCCCACTTTACTTGAAAAGAAATTTTTTCTCGTTCAGCAGCACTGCGCTACTCGACAAGTACTCCCTGTACCTATGCCAAAGCCTGGGTAGCTTATGTTGTGTCTTCTTGAGCTTGTCGAAGGTGATCTTCGACCATATCAGCAATCCGGTGAAGTTGGACGGGCTCATCTCCTAGTACTATAGTCCCTGCTATCAGAGGCGCAGTGGGGACTGCGCATCTAGACTGGAGTTCCTACCGCCCTCCTTGGAGTTCAATCTCTATATGGTTATACATATGCTCCTGCTTCTCTACTATCTCCTTTGAAGCATCATTTACCACTGCAACGATGAATTCAAAGTCATCCAACGTGAGGGTAGTTCACATATTGGTTACAGGGGTTCTGGGTTTCTTTTGGGAGGAATATTTCAGAGATGAGACCTTCCTTTTCTTCAATGAGTCTTCTTCGTCCCTAGGCAGTGGTACTTCACCTTTCTTTTGTTCAATTTCTGCACCTTCTATCTCTTCACCATCACCTCCTTCGTCTGGTGTGATAGAGGCAGTCCTTACAGATGCACTATCTACTTTGTGAACCTCTTCAAGCTTCTTCATTTTGCTTGGTCCCAGTGTATCCAATACAGTCTCTGGGCTATCAATATCGGATAGCTCTACGAGGTTCGCTGGAATGAGAAGGTGTGCTGACCAATATTTCGTGATCTCTTCAATATCTTCCTCGGTCAACTTGTAATAAGACTACAATTGTTGCTTGTGTTCATCAGCTTGCGTTGTTATATAAATGAAGTGGGGATCCACGTTGAACTTCATTAAGGGTCTGAATTTGTGGAGCGTGTTTGGGGTAATGCGAGGCATAGACTAGATGGTGGTCTTCAGCTAGTTGTAGTATATGTGGAAGACAACATTTGACTTCCATTGCTTGCTCATATTGGTCGAGTACCACAGGGTACTGAACCTCGCAGCCAAGGGTTCAAATGGCTAGGTCTTTGGGAAAGTGGTACCCTTCGGCATCTCCCATGCTATGAAGGTGATCAGTATGAGAAGCCAATTGAAATGGAACTCATACCCTTGGTCTTGCGCTTCCCTGCAATCTAGTTTGAGTTGATTCACCAAGTACTTCGCCCTATTCATTTGCAGTCCTTCTGCACACTTCCCTACGAGATCAACTATGAATCCAATCACTTGGGTGGGTCGATGCTTGCGAACTAGCTTTCCTACAATTAGCTGACAGGAAAGGTGCACTGTACCACTCTGAATAAAGGCTACCTTGTAGTCTCGCATGCCCTTCTCTACATCGCCATAGGTTTCTTTGATCTTCACTTCTAGCGATCTGTCTGTGGTCTTTCCTGGATAGAACTCCTATGGGTCAGGGCCTTGCATGTTGAGTCCTGTGATCCGATTGATCAAGGTTGGATCCACTGTGACACGGCAATTCAACCACAAGTAGCCTCCATGATAGCAAGACATAAGCAACTTTACGCACGCATTCACCTCTTGGTGCCTACCAAAGTGTGGGATCTTCATGACATTCAGCGATGTTGACTGCGCGAGGTTCTGGGTCCAAGACTGCAGAACGATCTTCGAGTTCTTTCCCTTCGTATTAGTTAGATACTTGTGCGGGGCGAGAATATTGTATACTTTCCTGTGGCCAAGGTTGAAGTCGCTAAACTTCAACACTATGAGCTTGTCCTAATCGGCACGAACTGCACGCACCTCTTTCAGCAGGTATGCAGTGACCATAGCATACTTGAATTCTTGGGGTACACTGTCACGGTTGATTTCACCATGTAGAGGGGGTAGGTAAGCGGGAAAAATGCTTGGAATCAGTTTAGCATTCACAAGATCATCCTTATGCCTCGTTCGCTTCTCATCGACCTGTCGGGACGGTCCCGCTTGAGCAGTGGATGGAGAAGTTGCTACTCCTCTTGTTGATGATGCTTGGACTCTGGCTGACATTCCTCTTTCCGACATGACTCTCTCAGTCATTAAATCAAGGAGGACCTCTATGAGTGATTCTTCAACTACGGTGAGCTCGTCGGATATACGTGCTTGGGAAAAATAATCGGGGTCACAATGATCTTAGATATTGCACTAGGATGAGAAATCAGATCGCAATGACCATTGTATACAGTCACTAGTTCTATGGGCTTCAAACTCTCAGTTCGCAAAAGTGTTCTTCAGGCATGGCGCGATGAGCTAAATAACAAATTCGGCAATGGTCTACTTGCAATGGGTATGAAGCTTCCATTATGTCAATATGTCCATTATGGAGACGTCCAATAGTCTGGTGGCAATCCTTTAATGTTTTTATGTTCGTTCGGGGTAGAAGTCGAATAGGTATATCGGTCCAATGACTATATTTCTTTACCACGATGAAGTGCCATAGGTCGTTGTTCTAATATCCCGGTGAAGCTCCCATTCTGCAAGTTTTCTTTCTATGATGTTCCATCTGGAATCTCCTATAACTTTTCAATCTTTGTCCTCTTCTTACTTAACTTTCTAGCCTTCTTCCCAATAATCTTCAACTCGGTCTGTCTTTTTCCATTTTGATTCCTATCTTCTTTTAGCATAGTCACTGCGTGTTGTTGAGATTCTCTCCCGGGTAATAATTACTCTTTCTCTGGGATAGGTGCTTCAGTATTGTGTGAGCCTTCTGACATTCTTTCAGCTTCGACATTGGGGTCTCTAGTGTCAAGGAGATTCAATCTGTTCTTTTGTTATTCAATCAACTATGCAATCTTCTTGGTCATAAAATCTTTTAATTCTTGTTTCTTTTGTTCCAAAACTTCTACTTCTCCCTTCCGTCTAAATTGATCTTTGCCAATCCAAGGTTTTCCAAGTAACATAGTAAATGGGGCGTGTTCCTCAATAAATTTAATAATCTCAAAATCTTCTTCGGTCAAAGTTCTATTAGCATTCGTAGATATCTGAGTGAGCCTTCCACATAGGCTTACCAATTTTCCTATGAAGAGTCATATTCCTCCTAGTGAAGGGATCATGGCGGGCTTCCCTATAGCTTCCCACATTCTCTCTGTCATGATATTCATCTGTGTTTCCTCATATATAACACAATCAATTTTGAAGTCCCCTATCCTTACTTTGATGCATTTTTTTTTTAAAGATCTCTAATAATCTGACATGACGATGTTCATTCAGGGTTTCTTTCATCTGAATTAATACTTTCTCTTATTCTTTCTGAGGTTCTACTATCTTTGGATCTGCCTTAAGGTTTAGATTCATTCCTTCGAGCCTAGCAATCATTCTGGGGCAATCCAATACTTCATGATCTAGAGATTTGCAACAAAGACAACTAGGTCCTCCACCAGGGCATTCCTTAGCTAGATGTCTCAATTTTCTACAACTGTAACAGAGGGTTAATCCTCTATTTCTTGTAATTGATCCCCAACCTCTTATGTACTTCACACCAGGATCATAGGGGCCAATCTGCAACAACTTATTTCTAGGATCCTGCATCCATTTGTTAGCCCAAACATTCTTTCTATGCATAGGTATAACATATCTATCACTATTCTTATCAAATCTATTCATATCAAACTTTCTTTCATCTATTAATGCCCTAGTTTTCAAGCTAGGAAAGAATATCAAACATACCTAGATCCATACTCTAGAAACAAAAAATTTCATTTATTTTACTTTTGCAGAGCACAAATCTTCCAGATCTAAAAACTTCTGATTATTCTTACCTATATCACAGCATGGAGCTTACAGATCTTACCTCTTTTCTTCAGAAATTTCCACTTTTACCTTTCTTAGAGCACGAAGCATTCAAATATTGTTTCTCTTCTTCATATCTGGCCTTCTTTTCTTTACCACAAAGCTTCGTGGATCAAGTAAAGTACTACGCACTAAGGCACAGATCCATGCACAAGGCTTCCACAATTTCAGGACAAATCTTTGCACAAAGCTTTCTCTTCCTTAGTTCCTAGCAATCACAGTTTCAGGCCCTGACAACGGAACCATTTGTTGGCACGGGGTCAAACCCGGGGTTCAATGCTCAAGATCACACCAACAAAACCCTAACTACTAGCCCTTTCGGCAACACCTGCGAAGCAGATGAAGTCTCACCTTACGTAGAGGCAGGGGTGGTTGCAAGACTTAGGTGTCTGCAACCTTAGTTGGGACACAGATATGTGATTATATCACGTACAACACACTTAGCATCGATGATTCATCAATATTCAACCCTTACTATACTTTGCAGATAGCACAGAGCATCGCAACATTCACTTAGATCTAAGATATCTCAGCACTTAGCAACAGTAAAATAGATCAGATCCAGTAGATCGGCACTAAGCATATTCATACATATCAGATATAACATTCATACACATCTAAGAAGAACAAATCATAAGTAGATCTATCTAAATATATCAAAGAACTTAGCAAAGAAAGAGATAAACACATCAAGTCAAAGCACAAAGCATAATACACAGATTTACATGGTTCAACCCCTCCCTGGGGCTACGTCCACCAACTATTCTTCTTCTTTATTAGTATCTTCAATCGTCAGTTATAGCACAGAGCCTCAAGCCCTTCTTTGCATAGGACAGAATATCTGTGCAGCTCACTAGATCCTTCTTCCTTACACTTCATCACAAAGCCTTCTACAACCTCTTACAACAACTTTCACTTAGCTCTGCAAGATTCTTACAATCATGCATAGAGAATTTACAATCCATATCCGACCACACAGATCTAAGTACTAGAACTAAGCCATCGCCCATTCTTACATTGCCTAAGAATCTATTCACACATTACAAAAGTGGGCCTAAGCATGGGTAAACCCACGGGCCGACATCCCTTTCCCATTACATTGACCCAAAACCCAAAAAGGGGCCCAAAAGTGGACCGAGATCCCGTGATATCTGCTTCGCCTAGAACTCCATCTTTGATAGGCTGTCGAAGTCCAAAAATGTTCAAAATGACCAAGGTTATCCCAAAACTTGGTCAAGGGCCAACACTTTCTGTCAAGAAACTCCCATTCTTCGTCCTTCATGGTCATCGGCTTCTTTTCTATTCCACCAAATGGTAGGAATAGATCCTTCTGATATAAATAATCTTCCATTTGCATATTCCACTGGTAGTTTTGGCCATTAAATTTCTTGACCATAAACTTTCCATCTTCCGCCATTTCTCCCACTCGAACCAGGAAACCCTCTTTTCCTGCAAGTTACCTTTCGCTCTGATACCAGTTGTTAGAAAAACAAGATCGTGGAACAATAAAATAAAATAAATGTGGAAATAAAACACAGAAGATACACAATACAATAGAAACACATATATATGTGGTTCACCCAGTGTAGGCTATGTCCACCAGAGAAATTTCCAGGTCCTTCCTTTATTATTATCCATCAAATGAAAGGATACAACCTACAGCACACCCATTATAACTTCATCTTCTTTCTCTCATAGTCTCCTCTCTCAGAATACAATATTCACCATGATGCATAACCACTATACATTTCCCTCATAAACAAGGGTTTCCTTCTAGGGAAAAAAACCCTAACATAGATTCTACCGTCAAATCTGTGACCTTATAATGAACAGTGCATATTTACAATGAAATTACAATATACATTTACAAGGAAATTTTTCCTTTGGGGGTGTAACACCCTAGGTTTCGAACCCCCATTTTAAATAATGTATTGTTACATTGTTGATAGGCCAGAGTGCCCAAACAATTATTAAAAGGCCATTGTTCCCAAGAAATGTAATGTTTTGATCATTATTAATAATGCATACATCGTTGGATGCTAGACGGATAAGGACTAGAGTTATAGGGGGGTATGATTCCACAAGAGAGAGGGCTTGAGGGGATAAATGTTTATTTCCTATTTTAATTACCCTTTGGTATAAGGGGGTGGATTTGTTACATGGGCTTCTTGGGGAAGACCAGGAGGTTTTTGATTCCCCACGAATTACTCAAACCTACCTCTGGTCTGATGGGGGGTTCGATTGATAGCTCGTCGCTCATTTTTGTCATTCACTCCTTCATTCACTTACTCACTTGTTCATTCATTCCATCCTTACCTATCACTCATTGATCCAATCCTTACTCGCATCTTGGCTTGGAAAAGGGAACTGAACTGTTGAATATTAGCCATGGTATTGTTGGTTATAGTGGTCGCTAGTGTGATCCAACCATGAATTGAGGCCTGCATGTCTGAGATGCGTTGGCCTGTGTCCAACGTTGTTCATAGTTGTGAGTCCTAAGAGTTCCATCATTGATATTTTGGACCAGTTGCGTTGGAGCCCAAAATAAGAAGAAGGACTGCCTCAGGGACTACATGGCAGAGAAGGGTTGAGGTCCATTCTCTTGGCTAGTGCAAGCTGGGTAGAAGAGAGTTGGGTACTTGGATTGTTGTGAGTTCTCAGAAATCATTTGAGAGCTTGAGTGTTGGTTGGTTTGGGAAGCCAAGTAACACTCTGGAACTGTCCTTGTGGATTCATGGCCCTGGCTTGGGGGTGACACTGTTGTTGAGATTTGGAACAGTAGCATCTACGGTTGGGTGGAACATCATTGGTCTACATCCAGTTGGTGTCTTATTTTATAAAGATAAGTGCTCTCTGTTATGGTATTATCTACCTGTATATGAATGTATTCCGTTGTGTATTTAATTATCGTTTAATTGAATCTTTAGGATATGCATGCTTGTTGGTTAATGTTGTGCATGTCATTAAATCATTTTCTTTTATTCATCCTTATTAATTTAAAATGGTATCAGTAAGAAAATGAAGTCCAAGGGTGGGCTTGAAGGTGGCGTACCCTGGCCTATGGGTGGTTGGGTATGTTACAGTTTGGTGTCAGAGCTTCTAGTTGAAACATCAAGCCATTATGGGTTGGTTCTGTTGGTTAGAGTCTCATGATCGAGATCGAATTATGACCGTGAAGTTGAAAAGCTCAGGAGGAATGGCATTGCAAAATCTACACGGGAGCTAGAATGTCAAAGTTCCTTTGTAAGGGTTCAAAGGTTCGTGACCATCCCCTTCGAATTTGGGAGCAATCGCCATTTTGGGATCAAGAAAGATCTAGAATCATTGGATCGAAGGGCAGGTGAAGAAGGATCATCCGATGAAATTGAAGCAAAGGTTAAGTCACAACTATAAGATCCCATTGGACAGAGAGATTGATGGCCAGGAGGCATTGCGGGGAACCAAGTTGCATGGGAGTTAGTTCCCCAAGGTGGTCCCACAATCCAAACCACAGTTTCACTGAGGGGTTACGTGTCAGCGTCGGAAGAATTACAGAGTGAAAGGCGAGTTACTCCAAATCGTCGAAGCGTGCCCTCACAAATTGAAAGGAATTACGTGATGTGACTTGTTAGTGATCGAACATCAAAAATTCGAAGAGCTGAACTAAATTTAGATCATTGATCGAGCTGGACACGTGGCAGGAGATCCTAAACTTCGACGAATAACCACTTCAGAAGAAAGACAGATGCGAAAATCCTGAAGGCCCGAAGCTCGAAGTTCATCTAGACCATCCATCAACAAGGACACGCAATGCCATATCTCTCACTTCGGAGACTTAGTACTCCAGAAGCTTTTGCAGAGCGAAGCACTAGGGAAAGAATTACCCGAACTCCTGAAGTAATTAAGGACCATTGATCTTAAAACAAAAAGAATCATTGATATATGTAGCAGTATCTCCCGAAGTCCCGAAGTCCGGGGTTAATACGAATCGTCTGATAACGGAGACAAATGTCAGAAGATTGGCCAGTTTTAGAATTTGGAGTTTGGGAGAATTGGAAGTTCTCTAGTGTGGAAACTCTCGAAGCCTGAAGAGCTGAAGTGGTGGGGCACAATGACATCAGCTGGAGGTGATTTGGACCCTGTAATTCCAAAGTGACATGGCTTGCGGACGCCACCTAGGATGATGTGGACACATGGGATGTGTGCCACATGTCAGTGAAGTTTTGAACATGTGGAGGATTTAAATGTCAGTTAGAACGTGAAACGTGTCACCCACCTGATGGGGTCACGTGTCCACTTCTATTATTTCACCACATGGCGACAGATCACGCAGTATGAAGATTGGCATTTCAAAGGAAAAATATGTGACAATTGGCGTTGGGTCGAGAACTCTTGAAGAGCCGAAGCAATTCACAGTCATTGATCTGTAAGAGACAGGCATGGACAGATCGTCAACTTCAGGTGAAAGCACTCTGGAAGAAAGCGAAGGCGGAGATTTTGAAACTCCTGAAGCCCGAAGCGCCGAAGTGACTTATAGTTGTTGATCTGCGGGAGGAAACACATCGACAGATCGTGAACTCCGGGTAAAAGAGTTTCGGGAGGAAGCAAGCAGGGGAAGTTGATACTTCCAAAGGCTGGAGTCCCGAAGTGTATCTCGATCACTGATCATGAATGAGGACAAGGACGGTTGATCTGGTCCTGGCTGAAGGTTTCAAAGTTTTGAAGTCTCGAAGCTCTGGATAAGTTCTTTTTTAGCTAAGCACAGGGTCATGACAATGGTCACATGTAGTTGAGAACTAAGGGAAGGAGGGATAATGGGAGAACTGGTTGTTTTCAAGACATAAAAGCACCAAGAAGGTTTTAGCCACAATTTCTAGTCGTGGTCACCTAGGAAGGTGGTTTGAAAGAAGCGAATGTGTAGAATTGAAGTCTACATCGGCTAAAGGATAAAATGGAAGTGTTATATGATGCATATTGATACATCTATGTTCTTCGTGAATTGAAAATAAAATAGACCTATAACATGGTTTGACAAATTTTGTTTATCATATGCATAATTCTAACAAAATGATCACTTGCACATTTTGCAGAATTAAGGAGTTCAAACATATCATCTCAGAATGTGTATTGAAGAAATGGAAGAAGCAGAGGGAGCCTCCAACCATGATAAGGAGGCCGAAGTCCAAAATACTAGAGTTGGTAATGCAGAGACAGAGTCCAATGGACACAAGGGGAAAGGAGAGTAGGAAACATTAATAGAAACTATAAGAAGCTTGAAAATTGAAGTGCAGAGCTACAAAGCAGACAGTGAGAGACTAATGAGAGAGAAAATTCAGATAAATGCTCGAGTGTTGCAGAGCTTAAATCAGTTGCAGAGGAAAGCGAAGAAGGGATCAAACTCAAAACAAGAGGAAGAAGACAGGTTTCATGAAAGAAGAGAGGATCATGGAAGAGCTGGTTATTCAATAAGTGCCAGCAGAACTCATAGACACCACTCACCTCCTTACTCAGAAAGAAATTTTTATGCATCAGAAGATACCATAAGCAGTCTAGAGGTGTCTCCTGTTAGGCACCAGAAAAGGAGACAGGAAGTAGATAGTTTGCAAGGAGATATGAGGAAGCATAGGCCACCCTCCTCAGATGGTGAAAGAGAAAGAGAAGATGATGCAGAAGCATGGTTTCTTGGACTCAGGAGATATTTTCAGTTGCATAACTATTCTTCAAACTTAGAAACCAGGATTGCCACCTACCATTTACATGGGAAAGTTGTAATATGGTGGGATCAACTGAAGCAAGTTGAAAATATTAATGAGAGTAGGATCACTAGGAAGCAGTTCAAGAAGTACTTCCAAAAGGAGTACCTCTCAGAGCATTTCTATGACAAGAAAATGCAGGAGTTCTTTGAACTTAGTTTGGGAAGCATGACTATGGTAGAATATGAGAATAAATTATTGGGATTGTTAAAATATGTTGGGTTTATAAATGATGAAAAGGTAAAGATACAAAGATTTTTGAGTGGACTTCCAACATTTTTTAAAGAAAAGATTAGGTATGATGATCCCAAGACCTTGATTGAAACCATCAGAAAGGATAAATACCTGTATGAGAAAAGACAGGGAAGAGAATCCCTGCAGAAATCTTGGAAAGATAAGAAGAAGGAGAAGTCTGATTAGAGGAGGAAAGGATTCAAGCCTCCCTTCAATAGGAATGAGCCTAATAGAAATCATCAAGATCAGTATGCTAAGGGTGAATCCAAGAAAACTCCTTGGGAAAAAGGGGAAGACCATGTATCCAATGTTGGGGATGCAAAGAAGATCACCTGTACAAGGATTTCCCCCACAGAAAGGATAGAGTGAATATTGTGCACAACGTCCAAGAGGCTACAACAGTCGAAGATATGGGAATAATCTATGAAGCTTTAGATGATCGACAAGAAGAGTTGTTGGATCTATGCAGCCTGTATTTCCTTCTTTCCTGCAAGGTGCTCCAAAGCATCTATTGGTGGATTTTTCCGCTTGTTAAGTTGTCCACAATCCGTCTTCCTTGCTTATCTGTCTTCCTTGATCTCCTCGTCCAATGGCTTGCTTTCTCTTACTTTGCTCTGTCTCTTCTGCTCTTTTGCTCACTTTGAACCAGTATCAATCACTGTGTCTTCCGTGCAGTTCGCATTTCGTCTTTCCTTTCGTAATCTTTTATTACTTCCGTAACCAAGGGCCAACAAGAGTACCATTCCAATATGATCGAGGTGGAAGGTAAGATCATAAATTAGCCTGTTTCTATTTTGATCGATTCAGGAGAAAGTCATTGTTACATTGATCCTAAAATAGTGGATAGATTACATTTGGAGAAAAGTAATCTTGGAAAATCAAGTTTGGTTCAGCTAGCCACTAGAACCAAAAGGAGAATCCATGATATACTCAGAGGATGTTCCATAAGTCTTAATGGTGTGAATACAAATGCTGATCTAAATATTATACCATTGGGGTCTTATGATATTCTAATTGGAATAGATTGGTTGGATAAGCATCATGTTGTCCTGGATTGTCATAGCAATACATTTACATGTCTTGACGGAGATGGAAAACAGAGCATTGTGAAAGGAGTTCCAAGATCCATCTCTATAACGGAGATTTTAGCCTTACAGCTGAAGAGATGTTTTATAAAAGGATTTCAATTGTATGCAGCTCATGTGGAAGAGCCAGAAAATACAAAGGGGCCAAGCCTTGAATATTTCTCGATACTACAGTTTTTTGAAGATGTATTCCAAGAAATACTAGGGTTGCCACCAAGAAGGGAGATAGATTTCTCAATTGATTTAGTTCCAGGATTTGCCCCAGTGTCAAAAACAATTTACTGAATGAGCACACCAAAGTTAAAAGAATTACAAATGCAGTTGGAGGAATTGTTGAAGAAAGGGTACATACGTCCAAGTGTTTCACTTTGGGGAGCACCAGTACTTTTTGTCAAAAATAAGGATGGAACATTGAGGTTGTGTATTGATTTTTGACAACTGAACAAGTATACCATAAAGAATAAGTATCCCCTACCCAGAATTGATTATCTCTTTGATCAGCTAAGAGGAGCAAAGATATTTTCAAAGATTGACATGAGGTCAGGATACCATCAGGTAAGAATCAAGGAAGAAGACATTCATAAGACAACCTTTAGGACCGGGTATGGGCATTATGAATTTGTAGTGGTGCCATTTGGACTTACCAATGCACCAGTTGTCATTATGTGTTTAATGAATGGCATATTCAGAAATTATTTGGATAAGTTTGTCATAGTGTTTTTGGATGACATACTTATCTATTCTAAGTCTGAAGAAGAGAATGAACATCACTTAAGACTCGTATTGAAAGTACTAAGAGAACATCAGTTGTATGCCAAGCTGAGTAAGTGTTATTTTTATCAAAAGAAGATCCATTACTTGGGACACGTTATTTTAGAGCAGGCCATAGTAGCATATCCAAAGAAGATTGAAGCCATTAGAGGATGGCCAACACCCAGAAATGTGTTAGAAGTCAGATCTTTTATGGCACTAGCTGGTTACTACAGAAGGTTCATAGTAGGGTTCTCTAAGATTTCTCATCCCATCACTTCTTTGCAAAATAAGGGAAATAAACTTGACTGGACACCTAAGTGTAAAGAGAATTTTAATATGTTGAAGGAATTACTTACTAGTGCACCTGTGTTAAAGATTGTTGACCCAAATGAAAGTTTTGTGGTATGTACAGATGCATGTAAGGAAGGAATTGGGGGAGTCCTCATGAAAAATGGACATGTCATTGGTTATGAGTCCAAAAATCTTAAGGAGCATGAGAGGAACTATGCCACACATGACTTGCAGCTTGCTTCCATTTTCCACGCCTTGAGGATGTGGAGGCATTATCTCATAGGGAAGAGATTTGAATTAAGGACAGACCACATTGGCCTGAAGTATCTTTTTGAACAGCCAACCTTGAATGCCAGGCAAACAAGATGGCTAGAATTTTTGAGTGAATATGACCTCGATATCAATCATATAAAAGGAAAAGAGAATAAAGTTGTTGATGCACTTAGTAGAAGATTGCATCTCATGCATGTTACTGTTGTCAGTATTTATCAGTCAGACTTGAAGAGCATAATTTTAGATGGCCTTGCTACAAATCAGCATTACCTACGGGTAAACGAAATCTTACAGCAAGGATATGTATAGTAGAAAATAAAGGAGTATGAGATAAAGGAAGATGGATTACTCGTGCATAAGAATAGAATCTATGTTCCTAGTTCCGGAGAACTGAGGAATTTGGTATTGAAGGAAATGCATGATGTTCCTTATGCTAGACATCATGGTTACCAGAAAACAATTACACCAGTAAGAAGCCAGTTCTTTTGGCCGGGAAAGAAAAAGGATGTTGTTGATTACATCACTCAATGTATGGAATGTCAGAAGATGAAAGTTGAACATAGGCATCCAGCAGGGTTGCTACATCCTTTACCCATTCCAAAGAAGAAATGGGAAATGATCACCATGGATTTCATCACAGGATTACCCAAAACGAATAAGAAACATGATTCCATCATGGTGGTGGTTGACAAATTAACAAAGGCTGCTCATTTTTTTCCTGTAAAGACAACAAAAACAACGGCTAATATTGCAGAAATTTACATGAGAGAGATTGCTAGGTTGCATGGGATACCTAGGACAATTGTCTCGGACAGAGATATAAATTTTACCTCCAATTTATGGAGGGATTGTTTACAGGATTTGGTACAAATATAAACTTTAGCACATCATACCATCCTCTGATGGGAAAACGGAGAGGGTCAACCGAATAATTAAAGATATGTTGAGAATATATGTGATGGATAATCCACCTAAGTGGGAAGATTATTTACACTTGGTTGAGTTTGCATATAATAATGGGTATCAAGATTCTTTGAGAATGAGCCCATTTGAAGCCTTGTATGGTAGGAAATGCAATACTCCAGTGAGTTGGGAAAACCCAGCAGACAGAGTGGTACTTGGGCCAGAGTTTCTCAAGGATATGGAAGACCAAATGATTAAGATCAAGTAGAATTTAAAGACATCTCAGAAGAGACAGAAAGTTTATGCAGACGAGAACAGGATAGCTAGAGAATTTAAAGTAGGGGATCATGTGCTTCTGAAAGTGAATCCCAAGAAAAGTTATTTGAAATTGGGTTGTTGTACAAAGTTGGCAGCCAGATTCTGTGGAACATTTGAAATATTGGAAAGAATAGTGCCAATTGCATACATGCTTACATTGTTTGCTTCCATGAATGTGCATAATGTATTTCATGTATCTTTACTAAAGAAATATGTACATGATCCTAACCGTGTTATTGATTGGCATCTGATTCAGGTAGATACAGAGGGAGACTTTCAAGTTCATCCAGTGCGGGTATTGGACAGAAAGGTCAAAATTCTCTGGAATCGAGTTATAGAGCTGGTAAAAGTTCAGTGGACCTGCTACGGTCCTGAAGATGCTGCCTGAGAGCATGAATATGCCATGCGGGTAGAGTACCCACAAATTTTTGAATAAATTTTGAGATTTTGATCTTTATTTTGTATATGCACTGAGGACAGTGCCAAAATAAGGGGGAGGGGATGTAACACCCCAGGTTTCGAACCCCCATTTTAAATAATGTATTGTTACATTGTTGAGAAGCCAAAGTGCCCAAGCAATTATTAAAAGGACAGTGTGCCCAAGAAATGTAATGTTTTGATCATTATTAATAATACATACATCGTTGGTTGCTAAATGGACAAGAACTAGAGTTATAGAGGGCTATGATTCCACCAAAGCGGGGGCTTGAGGGGATAAATGTTTATTTCATATTTTAATTACCCTTTGGTATAAGGGGGTGGATCAGTTACATGGGATTCTTGGGGAAGTCCAGGAGGTTCTTGATTCCCCATGAATTACTTAAACCCACCTCTGGTCTGATGGGGGGTTTGGCTAATAGCTCGTCATTCATTTTTCTCATTCACTTACTCACTCATTCATTCATTCCATACTTAGCTATCACTCATTGATCCAATCCTCACCCGCATCTTGGCTTGCGAAAGGGAACCAAACTGCAAATATTAGCCATGGTATTGTTGGTTGTAGTGGTCGCTGGTGTGATCTAGCCATGACTTGAGGCCTGCATGTCTGAGATGCATTGGCCTGTGTCCAGTGTTGTTCACATCTTGAGTCCTCAGAGTTCTATCATTGAGATTCTCGACCAGTTGTGTTGGAGCCCAAAATAAGGAGAAGGACTGCCTGAGGGACTACGTGGCAGAGAAGGGTGGAGATCCATTATATTGGGTGGTGCAAGCTGGGTAGAAGAGAGGTGGGTACTTGGATAGTTGTGAGTGCTAGGAAATCTAGTGAGATCTTGAGTGTTGACTGGTTTTGGAAGCCAATTAACACTCTAGAACCGTCCTTGTGGATTCATATCCCTGGCTCAGGGGTGACATTGTTGCTGATATTTGGAATAGTAGTGTCTATGGTTGGGTGGAACGTCCTTAGTCTGCAGCCATTTGGTGTCTTATTTTATAAATATAAGTGCTCTTTGCTATGGTATTATCTACCTGTATATGAATGTAATCCATTGTGTATTTAATTATCATTTAATTGAATCTTTAGGATATGCATGCTTGTCGGTTATTGTTTTGCATGTCATTAAATCATTTTCTTTTATGCACCCTTATTAATTTAAAAGGGTATTGGTAAGAAAATGAATTCCAAGGGTGGGCTTAAAGGTGGAATACCTTGGCCTGTGGATGGTTGGGTATGTTACAGGGGGCTTCGCCCACAAACCCCCATCAAGGAATGTTGTCCATTGAACCCTCGTTAGGGGCTTGCTTGCCCCCAGACCCCCCATCTAGGAGGATGCACCCCACAGAGGGGGTAACCCCCCTCTGCACTCCCCCATATGGAGGAGTGTACATTCTTCTAGGGTGTAAAGTATTCACGGGGTATAAAAAAAGGCTAAAAACAAAGACCTATGAATTAGGAAGATAATCAAGCTCCACAACCAACATACTTCAATTAAGTAAGGATACCAGAACAAAAGATTGGTACCTGGACCAAAATTATATCATCACCAATGCCACATCATTCCATCTCAGAGGTACGTGATATTGCCACATGTTCATGGGCCATGATGACGTCAACACGATATCACTCAAACTCACAAGCTTTAGCAATTTTGTGAAAAAATCCTCACCTCCATCGAAGACGACGTGTGGTGATACAAACGTAAAATAAACGAATATAAAATCCCTCAAGCCCAGGTAATGTTATTCATTCCAAAGTGTCACAACTTGCTCCTTGCCATTTTTGAATGAAGGAAAATATCCAGTGGATACTGCTAGGAACCCATTGTTGCAATATGATTATGAGGTAACTCATAACACTTTCATTTATGTTTAGTCCATTGTGTCTTCGCCTAGTGCATATTTTCAAACAACTACCATGTCGAGCACTAAGAAGTCTCATCTCTCTAAGAGAACACCTGAATTGGACGAACCCTTAATTGACCAAGATAGTGAATTTTATGACCCAATATTATCTTTCCCTGACCCAAGACAAATTATTATTCTAGCACAAGAAGATGCCATATGCGGGCAATATTATATGCACCTATGGGATCTGAACCTGATTCACTCTAGCATACCGCAAACCTTTGATTTTCCTACGTTTTTTCATTGGTGTGTCACCAATTACCTGGCTTCTGAAGGTAAAATACTATCCATTGATAAGCAACAAGTCATGTGTTATTTATCACCTGAAGACCTAGACAAAATTCTCTTCTTCCCATAGGATCCCTCACAGAGCTTACAAGAACATACTGTAGAGGTCACATACTAAGATTTACCCAAAGTCGATAAAGAATGCTTACTATGAAGCCTCATAACCCCTAATACTCCACTACCTACCATATTGTCCAATTACCCTGCCAACATTTTCCCACAAAATATTAAGCATGCCCTAACTTCATTTTGTCAGGTTTTTGTTCAAGACCATGACAAAATAATGGATGATGCCACTCTTGGAATTTCCTCCTGACTTTTATTTGTAGACGTCATGGCTCCCCCAAAATGGGATTTATGTGTGCTCTTAAAAGATTCCATCCAAGTTCAATTAGAAAATTTTCACAGTACCTGATGTTTTAGGTACCAGTCCTACTTGATATATCTCATCCTTTCTCAGAACCATGTTTATTTCAATAGTTGTGTAATAGAAGTCATTGATTAAAAGGGGAACCTCATACCAATAGTTGAATGGCCTAAGAGTATCAAAAAGCAGGAATACAATAAATTTTTCAGTTATTATGTCAACCATTGCATGAAGGCCTTATATACTCTCATTCATGGTTCACCTCCTCCGAGGGTTTTCCTAGAGGTGAAGATCCTACTTGAATTAAGGAATGATACCAGAACTAGATATTGGTACCTGGCCCAAAATTATACCATCATCATAGTTTATGGTTTCTTAGAGGAACCTTTTAGACTCTTGACCTTTCTTACACCTAGGCTGATGGCTCTAGAATATATCAGGAAGAGTTTGTTAGCTTATCACTTTATTTTTTTCCAACATAGGAAAGCAATCACTTTTCCATTACCTCAATAGGTTGGCCCTTTCCTGGTGCAATAAAGAAAATATTTTTCAAAGGTCGAAGAACTATTAAATCTCCTCAATTTTAAGAAAGAGGACAAGTGGGTATATGACCCTTATGGAATTATCACTGATAGGAATTCCTCCTATAAGCATGAGCCAAGAGGAGAAATAGAGAGGTAGTAAATCTAGAATCCTGGGAAGAAGTCAAAGAGGTTCTAGAAAATTAATCCCCTCATTCATTGATCCTATTTTCTCAAGATAGCTCATTGCCACCTATTAAAGTACTGAAGCATCCATTGTCAAGTCTTCTATCATAATCATTAACAGATCAGCCTCAAAGTAAGAATATCAAAGGAGTTGACCTTGAGGATGAAAAAGATGAGGAAGAAGGCTGTGTACAACTCTTGAATAAAGAGAAGGTAACATCACAGATAACTCAAGGGGAGATATAATATGAAGGCCCACGTGTTATTTTTGAACAATTCTCGTCAACTTTAATATCAGTGGGAGTACCTAAACAAGAAATCACCTATGAAGAAATATCAAAAGAACCACCTACTATTTTCTCCCACTACAAAAGATATAAGGGCATGCAACAAAGAGTCTTGGAGAAAGTTATATTCCTCAGTGGGAGGAGAGTAAGCTCCATCAACCAGGTTTCTGACAGCAACAAACCATCAAGCGGGAACCTTGAACCTGGCATTATTGTAGGCTAAGGTACAAAAGCCTTGATGCCAGTTGAACACAAAATGACTCAGATAAAGTTCAAGACAAGGGGTATCAAATCTCTTGACATGGTTGATTTTTATCAAGTCGTCAGTGAGATGTTATATCAATAAGTGTTGCAATCCTATGCAAGTGAGAGGGAAATGAAGGAATTTGCACTTAAAATACACAAGCAGTTGAGGCAAGAAAAGATAGCTACTAACGCTAATAAAACCAGGGTGGCTAACTTGGAATAGAAGATAATAGCTTTAGGCGCAGATCCTAAAGTGTTTGAGGATCTAATAAAGAAAAAGGATATAGATATTAAGGCATTAAAGAAGAAGATGCACATGCATGAAGCTCAACATGTTCAAACACCAAAATTACAGGCCATTTTTAAGAAAAGGACCAATTCTTCTTTCAACTGAAAGAAAAATATGAAGAGAATACATAGTTGTGAAGGGAAGTCAAAATTATGAGAACCGAAAATGAGTTGTTGAAGAATCATCAAAGTCCTATGACTCAAGTCTCTGTGCAAGGAGAATAACTAGTTGAGATCACAGATCCAACAAAAGGATTGGCCAAAGTAATGGATCATATCGGTGTAAAAGAAAAGGAATTAGGTTCTCTGAAAATGCACTTGAGAAACAAAAATTCCAAGATCGTAGAGTTGGAGGAGAAAGATAAAAGTAGAGAAGTGTCGGTTTCAAACCTGAATGCAGACAAGGATGAATCCATGAAGGAAATAGAAATATTACATATCAAAGCCACGGGGAAGACAACATTGAAGGAGGATAAGCATGTGATCTAGGACCAAATAGCCAACCTGGTAGAAAACAATTGGGCACAATTCTCCCTGGTAGGAGATCAACTGGAGCTTATTATTGCAGCTTAGGATGACATAACTCACATAAAATTTGAATTGGAGAACAAGCCTGACCTTGCCAATGAGATTATGAAATTCATGAATGGGAACACCAAAGAGAAGCTTCAATATCTGAATATTAAAAATAGGACTAGCATCATTGTTGATGCCAAGAAATTCCTTACAAAGAGGAGATAGTTGAAAAATGAATAAAATAGAATGAAGGAGATGGAAAATGATGTATCATCATTCAAACAAATATGCAAGGATATCATCATCTTGGGATTACGCCTCCCTTGGGATGGAAATGGGGATATTGACTCTAAGGAAAGGTATGCAAAGCTTCTAGAGCATAAAATAAATAATGACAGGACGTTTGACAGATTAACTAGGGTTTTGTTGGGACATGATATTTTGGAACTTCTTGTATGGAACTTCAAGATCCTTCACCAACTAAAAGGAGCGTTCCTTCACCAACTAAAAGGAGTGTTCAATCACCTACCTCAATTGTCATATGAGACGTACACCAACCTTGATGAAATTATTCGAAGTATGAATAACACTGACAACCCTATGGGAAATCCATGGCATTACATCTGTTAGTTTCTCAAGCTTCCCACATGTAAACAAGGTGGGACAAGTGTCTCTCGGCATGCTCAGTAAATCGGTTACTAAAGAATATTTTTTCATAGTTTTTGCTAGCTATAATCATTTTTGGAAACAGTGGAAATAGTGGGATTGTAAATCAAGGGGTAGTAAGAAGTATCAAGAAGCATCTTTGAAGAAAAGAAATAATGCAAAAGGAAAGAGCATTCATTTTTTAGAGGTCGGAACTTTGGGGAATTTAAGAGTATCTTCTACCCAAGTTGTTTGATCAAATATCCCCTCAAACACGGGCCAATTTTCAAGGCTACAAGCTACAGGATATTCATCCCTTATGTTATTCTTTAGTTTGTGCTTATTTTTATATGTGCTCTTGTAAAATACATCCCTCTCTTTTCATGTCTTCTTGTATCATATCCCCATTAATTAAATCTCATGCAGTCAGTTTTATGACGTGTATAGTGTCACTACATGTTGTTTAACTTATGATACTAAAGTGATTTCCTTTGAATGTATGACCACTTCATGTCATTTTTTCCTGTATTTAATTATGTGCAGAGGGTACCTCCATGGATTTAACTATATGAAAAACTTTATTATTTGATGCATGGTTTAAAGATTGGGTATAGTTGTTACAACTATTGAATTCTTAATTTCTCAGTATGTTATTCTGTCCATAGGCTGTGAGATTCACCTTAAAGTTTCCTCAGATGTCTATTTTGTATTTATTCTAAATGTTTCAGTCAAACAAATTTTGGGGATGTTAACTAAAGATAATGTTGTTTTAAGTTTTATAAAACTGTTGAACATTTTGAAAAACTGAAACAAGAAAATAATAAACAAGATTATAAATAATATATGTTAGTTTAATTAAGGGGACAAGGTAGTAGAGTATTATGACCCAGAAGTCAACTTAAATATAGAAGGTTATTATATTCCCCAATTCATAGTTAAATTTGGATCACAAATAAACTTGTTACCCAACGACACTAGGACAAAATGGGGAGACCCCACCTAATGAAGTCCATTTTTTTTTTTTTAAATTGGTTGATCAAATATTTGTCACACCTATTGGATTTCTCAAAGGTGATGAAACTAGCATAATGGAACTAACAATAATAGTGAATTTTGAAATCATCAACCTCTGGAAGGAATCATGCATAAGTAAGCTTGGTGGGAAAACCTTGGGGTAGAATAATGGAAGCTACAACATCCTCACAAAAGGATATAATAAAGAAAAAAAGAAATGGAAAGAAAAGTATTATCCTCCTAGACACCAAGGATGAAAAACCCTAATGAGAGCCTTTGCAATATAAAATATACATTAAGAAGATACAACATTTTTTGCAAATAAATAAAGAAATTATAGAGTGAAATGATAAGGGAGAATTGTATCTAGGTTCCCTATGTCTACAGGATAGAATTATGATATTGAACTTTATGAGTGGAAAATGGAAATTTTGAAGCAAGAGATAAATAATGTTGGGAAATTGAGGTTATTAAGATAGAATAAGAGATTTCTTCTTAATATTGGAAACACTAGTTGTTTTTGAAAGAAAAATTGGATGATAACTAAGTTTGATCCATATAGAAAAATAACCAAGCTGATATTTAGAGAGAGAAAATCACTTGATATGTATGTGAAAGAAGTGTATACAACCTGAGTGGGCCTAATGGTTAAGAACATGTGCTTCGTCCTAAGAAGTCACAAGTTCAAATCTAGAGGGGGGTAGGGTATGTATACCTCTGTAGACTTTACCAGTCAAATCGTTGGACAGAGAAGGTCTCATACACCAATTTGGTGTCTGGCTTGGCTGTGACCTTAAAAATAAATTACTATTATTATTAGTAGTAGTATTAGTATTAGTATTATGTAGGAGACCATGACTAACTATAAAATTATTCAAGACGTCCATTGACTAGGTTACACATTAGTATAGAACCCATACTCATCGACTACATACTTGGACAACATCTTTATATTTCTTTATAGAAAGATTTTGTGGCAAGAAATTAAAAGCAACAATAGAAATAAAGAATTTTAAGACATGATTTTTAGTAGACAACCATATCGAAGAATGAAAGAAATAATGGATAAGAATTGGGTATTACGATGAAAGAGCTTAAGTACATTAAAAGACATATCTTACAAATGGTACATTGTGGAGGAAGCTAAGGGAGAAACTGTAACAACCCTTGATTATAAATTATAATTAATTTAATAATGTAATCCTAAAAGATTAGCTAAACTATAATTATTTATTAAAATAACCTTAACTAATTATTTATTATTAATTAGTTATTCTTGATTATGATTAATTTAAGTATAATTAACTCTTTAATCAATACGGTTAATGATTGATTTAATTATTAATTAATTCATTAATTAATAAAGTATTAAATTAAAAGTGAGAATAAAATATAACATTTAATCAAGTTACATATACAAGAAGGGATCACATAAGGATCCCGAGAAGATAAGAGAATTAATGAATGGATAAGGGTAATTAAATGAAGGGATAAGGAATTTAATGGAGGAAGGAGTGTCGGTGAAGGGAGGGATAAGGAAGGAAGGAAGGAGTTGG
>JASDQU010436542.1:43891-56008 GCA_032191745.1 Picea mariana
TATTTCTCCACTTTTCCTTCTGCATTAAACTTCTTCTTAAACAACCATTTGCTACCAATAGATTTTCTTCCAGCTGGCAACTCAACTATATCCCATGCCTCATTCTTATCCAAGGCATCCATTTATTCAACCATGGCCTTCTTCCATAGTTTACTATCCTCTGAATTCACTGCTTCCCTGATAGTTCTGGGATCATCATCGGTAATAGATAAAGCAAAATTGAAATGGAAATCAAGTGGAATATACCTTTCTAGTTGCCTTCTTTCTATCACTGATCTCCTCAATACTGGGGTATGAGGTTCTTCTTCTTCTTCTTCTTCTTCTTCTTCTTCTTCTTCTTCTGCTTCATCTTCTTCATATGATTCATATTTTGCATCATCCAACTCAAGCCCTATTTTCTCAGTTTCTTATGGACTCGGTAGGAATTCTTGTTTGGAAGCATCTTTACCTCTCTGAAAACAACATCTCGACTGTAAACAGTCTTCTTGGTATCTAGGTTCCAAAGCTTATAACCTTTCACACCATCATTATAACCAATAAAGATACACTTTTCAGCCTTTTTATCCATCTTACTTCTATTTTCCTTTGGAACATGTACATAAGCATCACAACCAAACACTCTAAGATGTTGAAGAGAGGGTTTCTTTTCATTCCATACCTCGTGTGGAGTTTTATCATCCAACGCTAATGAAGGTGATCGATTGACCAAGTAACATGTTGTACCCACTACCTCTGCCCAGAATTCCTATCCTAACTCGGCACCGCTGAGCATGCTCCTTGATTTTTCCATCAGTGTCATGTTCATCCTTTCTGCAACTCCATTCTGCTAAGGAGTGTATGGAGTAGTCTTCTGCCTTTCTATACCACACTTCTTACAGAATTCTTCGAATTCATTTCCGCGAAATTATCCACCATTATCTGTTCTCAATACCTTTATTTTATTTTTTGTCTAATTTTCTACCAAGGCCTTAAACTCTTTAAATTTATCAAATACCTCGTATTTCTTTCTAAGAAAATAAATCCATGTGTTCCTTGAGAAATCATCTATGAATGAAACATAATACACAGATTTACCTAAGGATGGAAGAGGAACATGTCCAAACACATCACTCTATATCAACTCTAAGATCCCCTTTGCTCTTGTAGCACCAGATGGGAAACTTACTTGATTTTGTTTACCATATATGCAATGTTCACAGAAATCAAAATCCAGAGTGCAATTAGACATACCTTCAACCATACCTTTACCGTGTAGTGTTCGAAGGCCCTTTTCTCCAATATGCCCCAGTCTTTGATGTCACATCATGGTATTCTTTTTAGGGACAGTATTGGTATTTTCTCCTTCATTTCTCTTCTCGGGGACAACAAAACTGTTACACCCATTAGTATAAGTGCTTCTGAATAACTTGTACAGAGTTCCACACCGAACTCCCCTCATCAACACCATTGCTCCTCGTACCATCTTGTAAGTGCCCTTTCCCAATACAGTATCCACTCCTGCATCATCCAACTTGCTTACATATATTAGGCTCCTGGCTCATTTTGGAATGTGCAGAATCCCAGGGAGAGTTCTAATCCTTCCATATTTTAGCAGCAACTTAACCCTTCCACACCAAACTCCCCTCATCAACACCATTGCTCCTCGTACCATCTTGCAAGTGCCCTTTCCCAATACAGTATCCACTCCTGCATCATCCAACTTGCTTACATATATTAGGCTCCTGGCTCATTTTGTAATGTGCAGAACCCTAGGGAGAGCTCTAATCCTTCCATATTTTAGCAGCAACTTAACCCTTCCACGTCCCATGATTTTTTCTATCGAGTCATCTCCTGGGAATACATCACCACTGTCATATTTTTCATATTCAGAGAACCACTCCCTATGAGGAGTCATATGATATGACACACTTGAGTTGATCAACCATACATCACGGTATTCATGTGTACCTGTAGATGCCATGTAAGCATCACCTCCTTCTTCAGTGGAGGTTTTCGCCTCTATGGAAGAGGTACTATCAGATCCCTTTGGTTTTTCAACCTTCTTAGACTTGCAATCTTTCTTATAATGCCCTATTTTACCACACTTCCAGCATTTCCTCAAAGATTTTCCTGGAGACTTAGATCTACCTGTAGATCTAGATCTCCCCCATGAAGGTGTACCAAGATTCTTGTCTTGGGTACGACCTCTTACAAATAAAGAATATGTGCTATGACTATCCATGCTTTTCCGCCTCATCTCTTCAGATAACAAGGATGAAATGTCATCCTCATACTTCAGTGTAGATTGAGTGGTACTACCAATTGCTACAACCATATCATCCCAAAAGTCTGGAAAAGAACATAACAAAGTAATACACTTATCTTCTTCTGCAATCGTAATATTAACATAGACAAGTTGACTTACCAGAGTATTAAGGGCATTTAGATGTTTTGTCATAGAATCTCCATCTTCAATCCTAAGATGATACAGCTTCTTTCGAAGAAACAACTTGTATACCAGGGACTTTGATTGATACAAATTCCCTAACTTATTCCATAGTTCCTTGGTTGTATATTCTCCCGAGACATTCAACAACACTGAATCTGCCACGCAGAGTCGAATAGTACTCCTTGCTCTTTTGTCCAACTTCTCCCAATATTCCTTTGACATACCAGTAGGTGGTGTACTAGTAGTTTGTGTACTAGTAGTTTGTGTACTAGTAGGTTGTGTACCAGTCATCTATGTGCTAGTAGGTTGCGTACCAGTAGGTTGTGTACCAAGATCCACGGCGATCCATTGTTCTTTGTCTATAGGAAGGTCCTCCATCTTGAGCTTCCATAGCTCAAAGTTTTTACCATTGAAATTCTCTATCTCGATTCTCCAAGAGCTCACCATTCCTCTTTATACACTCAAATAACCACTGTAAAATCTCCCACTAAACCCAGGTTTACCACAGACCCAAGATAAACTTGATCTACCAAGACCGAGCCAAACCCTCAACAAAAAAGGCGTCCCTCTGAAGCCAAAAATGAGCTATGATACCACATGTAATTTTTAAACCTGTGAAGTAAAGCAATGCATATAGATTCTCAAGAAAAACGGAATTTAATCAATGGCTCATACACATAGTACACAGAGATTTATACCGGAAACCCTCAACCGAGGAAAACCTTTCTTATATTCATTATATCGAATTTCACCATTCACCATACAATATATACAATGATTTTAAGTATTCCATAGATACCAAAACCCTAATCCCTTAATCCGGGATTAATTTAGAAAACCGCTAAAAATAGGAAAAACCGCCCCAAAAAAAACATTTTGGGGCGCTTCCCCGGACTACCACTCGGTGTCGAACGCTGTGCATAACCAGGGGGGGGCATACCTGTCCCACCTGGGACCCCCCTAGGAATAGCCCGGTGCACACGACACAAAGAGAACTACTAGAGGGATCCTCAGACGCAGTTGTCGAATCTAACACGCCCACACACACTCATGCAAAGAATATAACACATACCCAACAAACAAGTCACTGAAATATCTCACACTATGTCCCTCCTCATGGTGGCTCTAGAAATCAATCTCAGACCGTTTAGATAATTTGGAGGCTCGAACTCATAGATCAGATCAGACAGGAAACCAAGGGATAACGAAGACCCAGAAAAGGAGTGCAGAAAGAACCTGAGAAAGAGTAGTCAAGTTCCAATACCATAAACCCTTCATGGTATTTATTCAATATGGGATAAAAAGTGTACATAAAACCATACCAAGGTGATATCAATGCATTAAAATTGAATCAATGGTGGCAGCAACTAGAATTTTATTTCGGCATTCACCATATAGATGAAGAACAAAAGATATAATTTTCCATACTGAAGTTAGAGGGCTATGTTTTAGCCTGGTGGGAAAGCAATATGAAATAACTTAGGCTAGAGGGTGTTCCTCCAACAACTAGGTGGGAGGAATTCAAAACCTCATCAAGTCCCAATTCTACCTATAGGTATGTAGAGGACGAATGGATCTGGCATGACACTACTTCAGGTAGAAGCAAGGGAAAAGTGTACAGGAGTACACCATTGAGTTAAAAAAACATGACCATGATGTTGGGTATCTCTCCCAATATCCTAGATGTACTCCTCAAGTATCTGGTGGATCTACACAGCCCTCTATGAAATAAAATGATGTTTTTCAATCCAAGGACATTGTATTAGGTAGGTATATATGCACAGTATTTGGAAAACATAGGCCACAAGAAAGGGTAGCCAAGTGATTTCAAGTAAAAGGAGCACTAGGAATCTTCCAAGGAGGGGAAGAAGAAGTCGAAAGGGGGAAAGGATAAGAATATGACATCCATTGCACATAAGTGAAAGGATCCTAGCAAGCATTGTAACCATTGCAATATTGATGGGCACACTAAGGAGGAGTGTTGGAAACTACATCTAGAGTTGAACCCCAAGAACTGCAAGAAGGATTCGAAGAAAAAGAATCTTCTATCCACATATTTGAGCAATTATGTTGAAATCATATCTGATGTGGATGAGAATATTATATGCACATGAATATAGAAGGAGGTGAATCTGAGTAGCCTTCATCACTAGGAAGAGAATGAGATGACCAAACTCTTTTACATCAAGATCCAGGTCAAAAAAACCATATAGACGCCATGTTGGACTCTAGTTCACAGGATAATCTCATAGCAACAGATTTGGTAAGCAAGCTTGGATTGAAGGTTCACGGTCATCCTATCCCATATCCACTAGAATGGATGAACAAGGATGTTGAGATCAAGGTAACAAAACAATGTAAGACTAAATTTGTTGTAAGTGTTGATTTTATTGATGAAGTGGAATTGGAAATAATACCCCTTGACCTATGTGTAGTGTTTGGAAGCCCCTACATGCATATGAGGGATGAAATCTTCATGTAGATATCCAACTAGTACCGAATAATAAAGGATGGGAAGTGGGAAGTCCTACATCATCAACACTCATAAAGGCAAGTAAAATATCTCATTGGTAAGTGCCAACCAATCCAAGAAGTTGATTAGTTCCAGTAAGAAATATGTTTTACTTTTCTTAAGATAAAATCACACGGAGGATGAGTCGATAAGATTAAAGGCATCCCTAGAGGGGTGTTTGAAAGAGCAGAAACATAATTTGGAGGATTTTATATAGGAATACAGAGGAGTGTTCCAAGAGCCTAAAAGGCTACCACCCAAGAGGAAAATGTAGCACGAAATACAGTTATTTCCAGACTCTACATTTCCAAATATTGGGCTATATAGATAATCCATTCTATAAGCAAATGAATTGAAGAAGCGGTTACAACAGTTGTTGGAGTAGGGTGTGATTTCACCAAGCACCTCACGTTGTGGGTCACCTATCATAATTGCACCAAAGAAGGATGGGACTTGGAGAATATGTATCGACTATAAAGCATTGAACAATATTACACTAAAAAATCAGTACCCTCTTCCTAGGATCAATGATCTATTAGATCATTTGCAGCATGCAAAATATTTCACCAATTTGGATCTAAAATCAATATATCACTAGGTACGCATCAAGAAAGAAGACACCTGGAAGACTACCTTCAAGACAAGGCAAGTTTTGTATGAATGGTTGGTCATGACATTTGTTTTATGTAATGCACCAGCTACATTTATGAGACTAATGAAAGATGATTACGCCCATATCTATATTCATTTGTTATAGTCTATTTGGATGATATACTATTTTATAGTTATACCTGGGAGGAGCACATCTCACATCTCATGTGGGTGTTAGATACTCTGAATCAGTTCCATTTGTTGGCTAACCTCAATAAATGTGATTTTTCTCAATAGTCTTTTGTGTATTTGGGGTATGTGAATGGTGGAGAGGATCTCATGATACATCCCACAAATATGGAGGCCATCATGAAATGGCCAATTCTTACAAATTTCACTAAATTTAGGAGTTTTGTTGGGGCATCACAATACTCGTGGAATTACATAGCTTCATTTTCAGCAGTAACTACACCACTCCATGCCATAACAGTGAGTGGTAAGAGTTTCCAATGGGGGAAGAATCATCACAAGGATTTCGATGGGATGAAAATAAAGATTGATCAAGCACCAATTCTTGCATTACCAAACTTGCAAAATCCTTTCGAAGTGGAGACAGATGCAATTGGGTATGCCATGGGATCCGTTTTGATGCAAGGAGGAAGGCATGCATACTATCATTCTAAAATATTTCATGGGGGATTTCTCAATTACCGTACATGTGACAAGAAATCTATGCCCTGGTTCAATTTGAAAAGAAGTGGAAGCACTATCTGATGGGTAGGGACACCATCATTCGCACAAATCACTAGCCACTACAATATTTGTACAACTAGAGTAAGCTACAACAAACTAGACATTACAACTAGATGGGTTTTTACAGGAATTTCATCTAGTCATCAAGTATAACAAGGATAACACAAATAGGTTGGTAGACATGCTTTAAATGCCACCCACATCCAAGTTTACATCTTTGGGAACTTTGATGCACATGGAGTCTTTTACCCATGATGCATACAAAGAGGCATACACATAAGATGAGGACTTCAAGGAGGTGTTTTAGAAGCGATAGGGACAAATTCATATAGCAGTAGGTAAAAACAATGTTGACTATCATTTGCAAAATTTATTACTCTACAATCTTGATAAGCTCTATGTACCTAAAGGTGAATGACTGCATCTTATTAAAGAGTCTCACACCTCCAATATTACAGGACATTTTGATGTTGGGAAGACAGTTGCCAACTTACAGAGGTATGTGTACTTGCCCAAAATGGAAGAAGATGTAGCATGGTATATTAGAGGATGTATACTTTGTTGTACTAACAAGCCTAGTAACAGGAAGCAAGGTCTATACCATCCCTTACCTATTCCCACTCAACGTCGGGAAAGTATCTCCATGGATTTTGTAGGAAGTTTACTAGCAACCAGGAAAGGACATGACTATCTATTTGTGGTAGATGACAGGTTCAGAAATTTGTGCATCCTCATGCCTTGTAAAAATAACCTAAAAGGAAAAGAAGAAACAAACATGTTATTTGAATAGGTCTAGGTCCCCATTGGGATACCAAGGAACATCATCTTGGACAGGGATACCAAATTTCTTAGTACATTTTGAACTATGTTGTGGGAGAATATGGACACTAAGTTGAATAGATCTACAAAATTACATGGGTAGATCACGTGTGACAAGGAAATATATGCCCTAGTTCAAGTTTTCAAGAAGTGGAAGAACTATCTAATAGGCAGGGAGACCATCATCCGCACATATCACTAGCCACTACAGTATTTGTAGGCATAGAGTAAGCTACAACAAACTAGACATTACAACTGGATGTGGTTTTTACAACAATTTCATCTAGTCATCAAGTATAAGAAGGAAAACACAAACAAGTTGGTAGACATGATTTCAAGGCCACCCACATCCAAGTTTACATCTTTTGGAACTCTAATGCACATGGATCCTTTTACCCATGATGCATACAAAAAGGCATACATAGAAGATGAGGAATTCAAGGAGGTGTTTTAACAGCTACAAAGCCAAATTCATATAGCAGAAGGTGACATAAAAGATTACTATCATTTCCAAAATGGATTACTCTACAATCCCAACAAGCTCTATGTCCCTAAAGATGAATTACTGCAGCTTATTAGAGAGGCTCACACCTCCAATATTACAGGACATTTTGGTGTTGGTAAGACAATTGCCAACTTACAGAGGTATGTGTATTGGCCCAAAATGAAGGAAGATGTAGCACAATATATTAGATGGTGTATAATTTTTTGTACCAACAATCCCAGTAACAGGAAGCAAGGTCTATACCATTCCTTACCTATACCCACTTGACCTCAAGAAAGTATCTCCATGGATTTTGTGGGAGGTTTACCAGCAACCAAGGGACATGACTATCTATTTGTGGTAGTTGATAGGTTAAGCGAGATGTGCATTCTCATGCCTTGTAAAAATATCGTCAAAGGACAAGAAGCAACAAACATGTTATTTGAACAGGTTTGGGTGCATTTTGGGATATCAAGGAGCATCATGTCAGACAGGGATACCATATTTCCCAGTACATTTTGGACTATGTTGTGGGAGAATATGGACAATAAGTTGAAGAGATTTAACACATTCCATCCACATATAGATGGGCATACATAATTAGTCAATGGAACTTTGTTGCAACTTTTGAGGGGTTATAATTAAAAGCATCCAAAGACCTAGGATGAAAATATAATCTACATAGAACACTCTTATAATAGATCAGTCCACACTTCTACTAGTAAGTCACCTTTTGAAACTTGTTTTAGATATTTTCCACCTTCACCCTTGGATGTTGTATATGGAAAACAAGGAAGAGAGAGGGAGGACCTCACAGGAGATGCATTAAGAGCAGAATTGTTTTTTGAGAATATTAGTAAAATCCATTTACAAGTACAAGAGATGTTGAAGAATTCATAGGAAAAATACAAGGTCATACATGATCAACACAGAACTGAGAAGTCATTCATAGTGGGAGACAGAGTTTGGTTACAACTGAACAAGGAAAGACTACAAGGCCCTGGTAAGAAGATCAAGGCTCTACGTTATGGACATTTTCATACATTAGAGAAGGTGGGAAATAACACCTACAGACTCAGTATATGCCCATACATGCATATTTACTCAGTAGTGAATGTGGAGAATCTCAAACTCTGCAATATTTCCATGTTGGATCAACAGGAGGAGCAAGTCCTACCTTCCATAGAGGACTTAGCACCAGATGTTGAGGAAGAGTTGGAAGAGGACACTATTTTTCAAAATAAGTCCATAACTACAAGATAAGGGTTGCATGACCTTTGGCAGATTTGGTTGAAAGGACAACTTCGAATCAAATAAAAGTGGTACTCCAGGGAGAAGGTAGAGGAAAATTTTCCTCACCTCATTTAGTAAATATTTTGGGGACTAAAATCCTCCCTAAATGGGAATGTATGATATGGATTGGATCATTATAGTATTTTTCATTTATATCGATGCTTTCAGAGAGGAAGAAATTGGAGGAATCAACTTGCAGGGTCATTTTAATGGCATGTCCCAGTTTGGAAAATTGGGGTTTGAAACCTTCTGGAGCCATTTTGAGTCATCACATGGAAAAAAAATTGGGTTGAAGATTTTCTAATTTTTTTCTAGGACCCATTGATGTTATTCTACACATCGATACCTTTCCAACAATACAAAAATTGAGTCAATCGGAGCTCGTATGCAAAAGTTATGCCTCCTACAAGTTTACCTACTATGTTGACCACCATGGTACTAGTGGATGCCACATCAGCCACCATTACTCATGCATATGGGTTTATCCACGTATGGAATTTCAAGAAGATTATAGAAGGTATAAAACCTTATCACAATTGAGGGTTGAGGAAGTCAAAAACATACCCCCATATGGCTATTGGGCAATGTTAAATACCAGGTCGCTAGGAGGAGAAGGGGTTACATTCTTTAGCATTGTATTTGTTCCATAGATGAGAAGAGCACCTAGGAGTGGTACTTTTGAGAGCATAACAGAGTGGAAGAGATCCTATAGTAGACATACAAGCCACAGTGTCAAAAGAAACTCCACAGAGAGTGCATCTTTCTTTGTACTTGCATTTGAAGAAAAGATAGTAGAGCAGCCTCACCTTCTAGTTGGGTTTTCTCTCGCATTGTGTTTCCCAGGTTATATATTGTGTTTATTTATGGATGGTGTGTGAGTATTTATTTATGCTCTCTATTTTTTTCATTTCACACAATTTAAGTAGAAAGTCATAAATTAAAGAATCTAAGATCTAGAGAAAATTAACCTTCACACTAAAGATTTTAGTATTTTATTAGATCTTTTGTGACGAACTATCCAGTGGAATATCCACAGAAATTTACAAAACAATCTTTAAGACTATGATTATACACTTTGATGGTTGTACTATTTATAGTCTACTCAAGGATCATATTCATTGGTTAATGATGTTACTAAAAAGATATTGACAAATCAGACTACATTTGAACATAAGGAAGTGTATATTTTCTATGCCCATAGGTATATTTCTTGGATGTGTAGTATGTGATGAGGAATTACAGTTGATACTTCAAAGATAAATATTATCATAGACCTAAAACCTTTAACTAATCCAAAAAAAATTAGAATTCTTTTGGGTGACACTGGATATTATAGAAATTTTATTACACACTATTTTGATATAATTGTCTCCCTAAATGAACTACTGAATAATGATATAGAATTCCATTGGAGCATCAACTGCTAAGATCCCTTTGAGTGTTTGAAGAAAAAATTGGTTGAGTCTCTAATATTGAGATTCACATACCAATCAAATAAATTTCATGTCCATGTTGATGATTCAAACATAGTAGTATGGATTGTTCGAGTACGGCCATGAAAACACAACATCAACCATTCCAAATATTATGCTAGTTGAAAACAAAACAAGGCTAAGAAAAATGATTTTACCATTGAAAGCGAAGGATTTTGGATTATTTTTTCACTATAGAAATTTAGAGATTACTTATTGGCTAACCCATTTATAATTTTTTACAAAAAAACAAGCTTTAAAGTGTTAGGTCAATAATCGTGTTCACCAAGGAAGAATCTACAAATGGATATTACTTTTCTAGGAGTTCAAGTTTAAAGTAATTGTGAATCCAAGGAAAGCACATGTAGTTCCATATCACTTGTCAAGAGTAGAAATGGGGGAATAACTAAAACAAGGATTGATGATGACCTACCTAATATTGATTTGTTCATAGAATCTACACAAAGAGAAATAGTTGAAGTTGTCCAACTCCTACAAAAATTCAAGTCTACAATTGACATGCTAGTGAAGAAAAAGAAGGTAGTTACAATGAAAGATGCTTCATATACCTTGACTAATGGTATTTTGTATAAAACTTTCCCTGGTGATATACTAAATATGTGTGCACTAAAGAATGAGAGACAATACATTATTGAGGAATCACACTCTATCTCAATTGGAAGTCACTATCATGCAAATACAATAGATAGAAAAAGTAGTTGGTTAGATGTGGGAGGCCTCTTGATAGGTACAACAAATTGTAGTGACCAAAAATCTACAATTAGGAGAGATTAAGAGTTCCCCCTTAGCACTAAATTGAACCACATGATGAACATAAATAACACCACCATAATTACATAACAATATTTAGCAAAGTGGAAGAATTTTGAAGATAAGTTCAAGACTTTTTCACCTAAGATTATTGTAAGTGTGTAGATATAATAGGAAAACAAAAAAACAAAAAACCAAAGTAACAAAGACCAAAGAAACTACTCCAATAGATCTCTTCTTCCATCCAATTCCGTTAGTAAATCATCCAACAATTGTTCTAGAAGCAACAAATACAAGCAACATCCACTTAGAGTAATGAACTTAGAGTAATGAACTTGGAGTAATTTTGAAAAAATAGCATTTGTATTGTAATTTTGAAACTTTTTGGATTTAGCCCCTCCCTTATTCTAGATAAAGAAAAAATCAATATTGGGGGAGATGTTGTAGGATCCTTAGTAATTGATTATTGGATTATATATTAGTCAACTTGCATTTGAGTTATTCGATCGAATAAGGTAGTTACAACATTTATAACTACCTTCCCTCTGTATTTGAGAATAATATGCATCATACTATTATTGTTCATGGAGAGAATCAAGGGTTATAAAAATACTACCTATTTATTCGCTCTATAGTTACTTGTTTTCCCTTCATCCATGTGTTTACGTTGTAGATATGCAGATAGACTATATATGTCAATCTATGCTTATAATGTACAATTGGTAACTAGATTATGTCGTAATCTTGTAGATTATAATAGATGTTGTGACGTTGCATCTATTCATTTAATTACATGATACAATACATATATGAAATGATTAAATCAAAACACAATAATTAAAATATAAATTAATATTATTATAATTGTGATTTAATTTTTGGATCATTATTTTGCATTTTGTAAAAATCAACAAAAATACAGATGTTGCATTTGCCGACCTAAAAAATATTTTATAGCGCATTGGGGGTTGTGTCACCAAAACACATTGGATTT
>JASDQU010436542.1:86035-96066 GCA_032191745.1 Picea mariana
CTCATATGCAGATGTTATTCCTCTCGCAAGTTGACCTAACTTATTTACCACCATGGTACCAAGTGGATGACATTTCATACCCATCACTCACAAATTTTGGGATAGCCACAGGTGGACATTCAATAATATTCTATAAGTTCCAAAACCTAATGCCAATTGAGGGTTGAGACATACAAAAACCCTAACCCTAGACAATTATGAGACTATGTTAAATACTAATCCACTAAGAGGAGAAAGGGGTTCCATTCTTGAGCATTGTACTTGTTCCATAGTTAAACATAACATCTATGAGTGGGATTTGAGAGAATAACAGAGGAGGATTATTATTATGTAGCAACCATTCAAGCCATAGTGTCAAAGAAAACTCCACAGTGAGTGACTCTTTCTTTGTACTTGCATTTCATAATTGAAGAAAAGAGAGAAGAGCATAGGCCTCACCTTCTATATAGGTTTTCTCCCATATTGGGTTTCCTAGGATACATCTTCGATTCATTTGTGTGGATGGTGTGTTCACTTGCTTAGTCTTTCATTGTCATATTTTAGTTATTTAATTAATTTGAGCAATAAGCTAGTGATAATAAATATGAGATCTAAGGAAATAAACATGATAGTAAAATATTTTTAGAATAATATAAGATTTGTTGTGATGAGATGTTCCAGTGGAATATCCATGGAAGTTTACAAATCATATTGGTATTAGAGTCAGGTTTCTTTGGGGTATTTGTGGAAAGTTATGGAATTCGAGAATTTTCTTAAGAAGGAAATTGTAGAACCCTAGTGATGGTGGATAAGTATGTTCATAACAAACCTCAAGATGCAATAGAAGAGAGATTTGTGAGGCTAGAAGAGAAAGTAATTGATATCTCTTGCAACATGGCCTTCCTCATGGCGGCTCTAGTAACCAATTTAATACCTTTTGGGAAGGTTGGTGGCTCTAACTCAAAATTTGTATCAAATGGAAAACTAGGAGATAGTGAAGACCTAGAAAAGGAGTCGAAAAAAGAGCTCGAGAAAGAGAAACCATGTTCCAATACCATAACTCATTCACAGACTCGGTTTAAAATGGAAGCAAAAGTGGATATCAATCCATATCAAGGTGAGATTGATGTTGTTAAGTTGAATCATTGGTTGCAACAATTAGAAGTGTGTTTCAATGTCCATGATATAGATGAAGAGCATAATATTTAATTTTCCTGGATGAAACTAGAGGTTCATGCACTAACCTAGTGGGAACTTTACACAAAGACACTTAGGCTAGAGGTTGTTTTATAGTAAGTAATTGGGAGGATTTGAAAACCCTCATCAAGTCTTATTTCTAGCCTATTAAGTATGTAGAGGACTAGTGGATCCATTAGAATCATGTCAAGTAGAGGCAAGGGCAGAGTGTGCAAGAGTACACCACTGAATCCAAGAAGACGGTGATCATGTTGGGTGTCTATCCCAAGAACCCATACATACTCCTCAAGTATTTGGGGTGTCTACACAATTATTTATGAAATCAAGTGATTCTCTTTAAACTTGGGACCATCGATGAGGCCTATGTGGAAGCACAATATCTAGAAAACATAGGCCATAAGAAAGGATATCCAAATGGTTTTAAACATAAATATCACCAAGAAGCTTCCAATAAGGGGAAGAAGAAGTGGAAAAGAAAACATAAGAAGATGGTAGCCACTGCACATTAGTGTAAGGATCCAATCAATCACTAGAACCATTACAATATTTTTGGTCACAGCGAATATAAATATTGAAGACTACATATAGAGATGAATCCAAAGAACCATAATAAGGATGCCAAGAAGAAGAACCTACTAGGCATGGATTCGGGAAACTAGGTAGATATTAGCTCATATGTGGATGAGACTATTGTTTGCACTTTAGTGTAGAAGGAGGTGATCTGAGTATCTTCATCAGAAAGAAAATAAGGATATGAATAAACTCTTCCACATTAATATCTAGGTCAAAAATACCGAGGTAGATTCTCTATTCGATTCGATTTCATAGGTCAAGCTCATTGCAAATGATGTAGTCAACAAGATTGGGTTGGACATTTATGATCATCCAAGCCCATGTCCATTGCGATGGGTGAATGAGGATGCAGAGATCAAAGTCACTAAAGAGTGTAATATCAACTTTTCTATAAGTGCATATTTTATTAATGAAGTGGAGTTAGATGTAGTACCCCTAGACATGTGTGGTGTAGTGTTTGGAAGCCCTTACATGTATATGAGTGATCCAATCTTCATGTAGAGAGAAAACGGGTACCACCTAATCAAGGATGGGAATTCTTACATCAACAATGCATATATTGAACATCTCACTAGTAAGTACCAACCAATCCAAAAATTTTATTAGTTTTAGTAAGGAGTATGTATTTATTTTCTTAAAAGAGAATCAATAGAGAGAGGAATTAGTAAGAGTAAAGTCATCCATGGAGGTGTTAGTCCCTAAATTTTCTCTTGACTGTGAAAGGGAAAGTTAGGGCATCATCAAGTCATGCAATGGTATTTTATAAAGGTTTTGAATAGGATTTAGAAATGGTTGAAGGTTGGTTCAAAGATACAATAAGGATATAATGCTCAATGTACAAAGGAAAATAAATATCTCACTAGCTTAGTAAATGACAGACAATCTGATAAATCAGATGGTAAAAAGTAAATGAAGAAAGAAATATATTTGAGCTTTCAGTCTGTCCACTCACACATAGATTTATCATTCCCAAATATCATTAAGAAATAAGAACATGGTACTTGAAAGAAACTCTTAGTTATGAACAATTTAAACAGCAAAATTTTCACTATATTACTCACAACAAAGATATCATAAGCTTAGCAACGGATAAAAATGCATCCAAGTAAGAAAAAGAAGAAGATAATAACATGAAAAGATTTGTTTACCATCAAAATTCATTTTCCATTTAGTGCCAATATGAAAATATTGTCTTTGCCTCACTAATGAGTCTTCACAAAAAATAACCCTTGATTCCCCAACTCATCCCCTCTCACTTCTCCTTCTACAAACTTTGTATAGAAAGAGTACATAATTATCAAGATCCAAAAGAAATGGATCTGAAAACCTCCTCATCCATATTTAGTTTTATGTTTCAAATAATCAAGGAGGAGATCAGATATGATCTCCAAGTCGAATTGATGAGGTGGCTTATCAACTGTTGTCCATGAGATTTGTTTAGGAAAACAAATCTGGCAAATTCCTGAAAAATAAGATCCAAAACTTTCTTCGTATCTCCCAAAATCTGATAGTTATGTAAAAAAAATGATAGCTTTTTGTGAAGGGCCCCGTTCCCAACAAAAACCTCTTTTAGTTTCCAAAAATTCATCTCCAGTTGCTTTGAAACCTTACCAAAAATTGGTCACTAACACAGGAAATCATTTATTGTGAAATCTCTGAAACATAGGCCTCAAAGATATATTCGAACCTCTTAAACTATGATATTTGTGTAAAAACCAACAAAGTTTTTTGTGAAGGGGCCCGTTCGCAACAAAAACCTCTTTTGGTTTCAAATAATTCATCTCCATAGTTTCAGAAGTGGCTCCTGAAGATAAGGACTAAAACAGGAAAAAAAACAGAGTATTGCATGTATTTGATTTTTTTCTTTCTTCTTTGATATGTTTTTTGTGTTTTCCTTTTTATTTATCTCACTGCAAAAATTGCATCCATACAGTTAACAATCATGTGTGCCTGTACTCTTTTTTGAATGGGAGAATAAGGTAGAAAATATGATGTAGAAGGAAAAAATACTCTTGAGCAGGAGGACTTATGTACTCCAATGGCATCATCAAATCCTCTAATAGATTTCCAGGGGAATCAAACCATCTCAGAAATTAATAATTGTTTCTTGCCATCCTTGGTACCAAAATCGACAATTGGCATTGTAGATATTAATTTTCCCTTGAAATTCTTAATCTAATCAAGATTGTTGGAACAACAACCATTAACTTTGCATATGCTTCAGTCTCATTACCTCTTGTAGCATATATGCTTTCAATATATTTCTGCATCACAATTATGGCTTCTTTTTATAAGAAGTCTTTTGTTGGAGATTCATGAACTAAACATGTCTGATCAATTCATGTTCTTTACTCCCTGGCAGTCTTAGTTCATGGGATGAATAAAGAGTCATAGATGAATTTGTAATTTATGTAATGGCTCCACTTGCAACAGTTATACATCCATCCTCTGTGCTTAGCACCACATGATAACCACATTTAAATGGTTTCTCAAGCAGACTGACTGAAAATAAGTTTGATCAGACTCACTTTAATTTCTAGTTTTAATCCTTTTCCATGCTTCTGCTATGAGCAAGGTATTTGTTTGCAATTACATCTTTAAATCGATTGAAAAAGGAGCTTATTAAAAACTTTCAATTCCTGCAGATATAACATAGACCAAAGGTGAATTTGATATAGGGTTGTGTTGGATTAGTGAGAGGGGGGGTGAATCAGTAATAACGTAATTATAATCCTTTTTCTTCAAATGTTATATCAATGTAGAATTATTATCCAATAGTGAGCAGTAAGAAATAAATAATCACACACATACACAGTACACCAGTGTTTTACATGGANAAACCACGGAATGTTTTTTCTTATATGTCTTGAAGAATTACATTCATTGGAAGCACCAACTTCCTTTGTTTTCCAGCTACAACTGGAAGGAAGCTCCAACCCCCTAGTTTCTCAGCATACAACCTGAGGGAAGCTCCAACTCCCCAATGCTCTGGCTACAACCAGAAGGAGGCTACAACCCCCTATGTTCTCCAGCTACAACCGGAAGGTGGCTACAACCACCTGTCCTTGCCCCATCGTGCCACCTTGAAGTAGAAGTAGAATGATGGAACCACTGTCACACTATCACTATGAGATATACCATTGTAAACTTGTACCAATAAATCTAAACCATGCATCAACCATGCATTAACCTGTACCTCAACCTGTAATCAAACTATACCATAAACAAGTGCATCAACCATGCACCAACCTGTACCAAACAACCTGTAATCAACCTGTACCAAACAACCTGTAATCAACATGTAATCAACCATTGTCCATCAAACAAACTTGGGTCCATTACCCAAACCTGGGTTCTCCAACTTCACCTGGTCATAACTCTCTAACTGTGAGGAGTTATGTGACGTTCTACATACCACCAAAAATGGCATGACAATCACTATCCATATAGGATAGTTTCCCTGACAAATTAAATTTCCTTCATCTCCTTATTCCACAATTAATCATGGGTTCTCTTACTCTGCAAAGTGTCTTCTCGTGAGGGATTTCACAATAAGGGGACCACTTTGGAAGTTCATCCATATTTACTTCTTATCAACCATGACAAAACAATAATAAGTCATCTTTACATCAAACAATCTTGTGTCCATTACCCAAACCTTTGTGCTACGGGGATTTCTTCAAGGGTTCACATCAATGACAACCAACCTTAATCAACAATCTCCCCCTTTGGCATTGATGGAAACACTTTGATGCAATACTGAAATCATATCACTCATGCTCCCCCTGGAACCATGATTTTTTCCTCTGCATCTGATAAATTTGCCTCTTTCCTCTACATCTGATAAATCTCTCCCCCTTTGTCATCAATGACAAAGATATCTTTTCATCCGGAGTTGCTCCCCCTGACTGAACTGTCCTCTTATGGTGCTTCCTCGTGTACATCTAAGACATATAAGATAAGCATTCAAAAAGCATTCATTTTGCAGTATAAATAACTCCAAGTCTTTGGAAAATATATTCAAAGGCTTCCCGTGGAAGTGGTTTTGGAAAGATGTCTTCCACTTGTTATTTTGTGCCCACATACTCAACTCTGATGTTCTTTTCTGCAACCTGTTCCCGTAGAAAGTGATACTTGATTGGAATGTGCTTCATCTTGGAATGCATCACCGGGTTTTTTGAGAATCTGATGGCACTTGTATTATCACAATATATTGGAATGGGCTCATCATACTCAGCCTGTATATCTGTCAAAGTTTGTTTCATCCAAAGAACCTGTGTTGGTTGGTTTCGTGATCTGGGGAATTTCTCTAACTGCTTCTCTTTTGTTGACTTTGACAAGGTTATCAAAATTCATGTGACCCATTCTTTTGTGCCATAGACAACTTCCATCGTCCTTTTCTAGACAACACTTTTCATTTCCAATTTCGCTTAACACATATATGTTGCTTGAAGTTCTTGCAGCTGTAGCGACCAATTTTCCTTAACCTTCTTTTCTTATCTCACACTTTTGTGAATCAANCATGTGTTTTGAACATCCACTGTCAACATACCAACCACGTTTCTTTTGTTTAGCTTGTAGAGCGATTGTGCATTCTTCATTACTATATTGATATTACTTTCTTATCCATGTTGTTTTCTAAGTTTCTTGTTTGTGAATCTGTTGAGGTTCTTTAGGAGGGACTGTCATTCTGCAATTTTTGGCCATGTGTCTAAAATTGTTACATTTGTAACATTCCACTTTAGTGCTTAAAGATTCAAACCTGTTATAACTTTTTCTATGTGTTTCACTAGGTCATATTGAATAACCCCTTTGTGTGTGGCTCTCAAAGTAGTTATTGTTCCTATTGTTAGCTTTGCAATTTATAGCTTTATGTCCAAAATTATTGCATGCATAACATAAACCAAAAAATATAGTTTGATACTTGGTAGTTGAATATCTTCTAAAAGGAGGTGCTCTTATGAATCCTTCTTATTCTTGAGGCATTGTTGATTCTGAAATCTGAATCTTCTTGGTGGAGGAGTGTCCCTGTAATCTTCCCTGTATATCTTTTTATCCCCTTTGATTCTTTCTGCATAGCTTTTTGGATTTGTTTCTTACTCTGTTGTTTTGGAGCTTGATCTCTTTTATGTCTGATTGTATCCAATTCTGGACTTGTCAAGATGAGATTTTTTACTGCTAATAATGTCATCCATAACTTTTGAGCTATTGTGCATATTTTTATTTTGAATATCCTTTATTAGTGTGACAATCTATGCTTCCAGGTTTCCAATGATCCTGTCCTTTCCTTCTAGCTTTTCTTTGAGTGCTTCTTCAATTCTTTTATCTTCTTCTATTTGAACCTTCAATTTTGTGATCATTTGTTCTAGTTTTGCTTGTAGTTTCTTGTTTTTCTTCTTTTCTCTTCTAATAACTTCTATGGCACTCATTAATTCTTCTCGGAAGTCAACTTTCGCCTCTTCAATTTCTTCTTCATATGCTTCTTCATATTCTTCTTCGGAGTCTTCTTTATTAGATTATTCTACTTCCATGAATAGAACTCTCCATGTTTCACTGTCACTGACTTCATCTTCATCTGATGATGAGATGTCTTCTTTGGTGCAAAAGCTTTTCTTGAAAACTTTCTTTGTAGTTTTTTTACCTTTATATGTTTGTCTGCCTTTTGAGTAACCTTCATCATTTCTCTTTTTCTTATGAGGACATTTGTTAGCAAAATGAGCAATACCATCACAATTAAAACAAAATAAAGGAAGCTTACCTCTATACCTACCATTGGTTTCCTTGTTCAATCTTTTGATGAAGTTGGCCACTTCTTCATCATCTTTCGAGACATCGTTGTTGCTGCTATATTCTTCTTGTTCCTTTTTATTTTGCTTTGATCTTTTGGATGCTTTGAAGACTACTTCTTTTACATCTGGATTCTCCCGTTCAGTTCTCATCTCATATGATGTGAAGATTCCATGCAGTTCATCCATGCTTATTGAGTTTAGATCCAATCTTTCTTCTAGTGCTGATATCTTATGGTTGAATCTCATAGGAAGAGATCTTAGTACCTTTTGAACAATTACAGATTCTTCAATTTCTTTTCCCAATTCTATGATTTCATTCATTGTTTCATCAACTTGTAAGAAGTAGGCTGTGATATCTTCATATTCCTTCATTTTTAGTTGTTCGAACTGACCTATGTAAGTTTGAAGCTTTGTTGCTTTGACTTTTGAATCTCCTTCATAAATATTTTGAAGCGTGTCCCAAATCTCTTTAGCAGATTTACAATGTGAAACTTTGGTGAATACCATATCACTGAGACCATTCAAAAGTGCATTTTTGGCTTTGGAATTATTCTCACCGAGTTTCACTGCTTTATCAATTGTTGGTGGAACTACTGGTGTTGTGTATCCATCCACAATTGATTGCCAAACTTGAAATCCATATACATGTATATATGTATTCATCCTTATGCTCCAAAAAGCATACTTTTGTCCATCAAACTGTGGTATTCCATTTTTATACGAGTTCATACTCTCCATGATCTACCTTTCAATGGTTAAACTGATTTCTGAAGGAACCTGCTCTAATACCAATTGTTGGATTACTGAGAGGGGGGGTGAATCAGTAATAGCGTAATTATAATTTTTTTTCTTCAAATGTTATATCAATGTAGAATTATTATCCAATAGTGAGCAATAAGAAATAAACAATCACACACATACATAGTACACCAGTGTTTTACATAGAAACCCAAATTGGGAGAAAACCACGGAATGATTTTCTTATGTCTTGAAGAATTACATTCATTAGAAGCACCAACTTCCTTTGTTTTCCAGCTGCAACTGGAAGGAGGCTCCAAACCCCTAGTTTCTCAAGCTACAACTTGAGGGAAGCTCCAACTCCCCAATTCTCTGGCTACAACCAAAAGGAGGCTACAACCCCCTATGTTCTCTGGCTACAACCACCTATCCTTGCCCCATCCTGCCACCCTGAAGTAGAGGTAGAATGATGGAACCACTATCACACTATCACTGTGAGATATACCATTTTAAACCTGTACCAATAAATCTAAACCATGCATCAACATGTACCTCAACCTGTAATCAACCTGTACCATAAAAAAGTGCATCAACCATGCACCAACTTGTACCAAACAACCTGTAATCAACCTGTACCATAAACAAGTGCATCCAACCATGTACCAAGTATGTTCCAATCATGTTTCAAATATGACTCATCAATATGTACCAACATCATCAACTATACACCTCATGTATGTGCCAACTCATCAACTACTTATCTCCACCATGTACTCAACATGTACCTCAACCAAAAGCCCTCATCAATTTCATCATAAAAATATGATTTGTAGCTCTGTAATAGACCTAGTGTATATGATCACATTCCTGCAAACCTTCCTTAAATTCAACAACAAGAGACTAGCTTTTTCATCAAACTTTTCTTTAGTCTCACATGCCTAGTTTTGGATTAGTCAACAACCCTAACTTGAAGTAATCATAACTTTGAACCTGTAATGTATAAAGATATGAAACTAATATACAATGTTCTTTAATGTGTTTTATGCAATTCCTCCAGGTGTCACTACTTGGAAACTCTCAGAAAAGGAGTTATAGCAAAAATGGCATACCTTGTTGAATTTTGGCTTATTCTAGAGAGAGACCTTGTAGAGCGTGCCCCACACGAAATATTCCTTGAATTGATCTGAAACTATTACACAGAATACTATAGACTATACCCTAACCAACACATTTATTCTCATTGAATTTTTATCTATTATGAATAAGTTATGACATTTTTACCAAAAACACATGTTTTTTACTAGTTTCAGGACTAGCCACAAACCCTAGTTTCCACGGAGTGTAACTCCCAAAATACAACAAACCACAAGATGAATTTTTTACCACAGATACTTGGGTATGTTTTATCAATTTCATATCAATTTCATGATATGAATCATTATATAAAAAAATTATAGCGAAAATGGTGAGATGACCTGTAAATAACATACCTTAGAAAGCACCATCAAAAGAATTTATCCTTCCTTGCATTTCGGCCTTATTTTCTTCACCTTCCCTCATAAATTCGGCTTGTATATCCTTTGTTACCTCAAACACCTATATATATTCAATATTCTCAAGTGCGATTAAAATTAGAGAGCCTTTCCTCTTATTTATACTCTCCAAGTAGCTTCCTTAAAAACATCTTCTAGGTCACTTGGCCCACTTTCCTTATTTTAGGGTTAACCCACTTCTAATTTCTCCATTAAGTTTATT
>JASDQU010436542.1:96166-108006 GCA_032191745.1 Picea mariana
GAAATCAAGTGATTCTCTTCAAACCTAGGACCATCGATGAGGCCTATGTGCAAGCACAGTAACTAGAGAACATAGGCCATAAGAAAGGATAGCCAAGTGGTTCTAAACAGAATGATCACCAAGAAGCTTCTAAGAAGGGGAATAAGAAGTGAAAAAGAAAAGATAAGAAGATGGTAGCCATTGAACATTAATGTAAGGATCCAATCAATCATTGAACCATTACAATATTGATGGTGACACTAAAGATAAATGTTGGAGCATACATCTAGAGATGAATCCAAAGAACTGTAAGAAGGATACCAAGAAGAAGAATCGATTAGGCATGGATTCAGGAAACTGGGTAGATATTAGCTCATATGTGGATGAGAATATTGTTTGCACTTCAGTGTAGAAGGAGGTAAATATGAGTATCCTTCATCACAAAGAAAATAAGGATATGAATAAACTCTTTGACATTAATATCTAGGTCAAAAAGATCAAGGTAGATGTTCTATTTGATTCAAGTTCATAGGTCAACCTCATTTCAAATGATCTAGTCAATAAGATTGGGTTGGAGGTTCATGATAATCCAAGCCCATATCCATCGGGATGGTTGAATAAGGATGTAGAGATAAAATTCACTAAACAGTGTAAGATCAAATTTTCTATATGTGCATATTTTATTAATGAAGTGGAGTTAGATGCAATACCCCTAGACATGTGTGGTGTAGTGTTTGGAAGCCCTTACATGTAGAAGAGGGATCCAAACTTCATGTGAAGATAAAATCAGTACCACCTAATCAAGGATGGGAATTCTTACATCAACAATGCATAAATTGAATATCTCACTAGTAAGTGCCAACCAATCCAAAAAGTTGATTAGTTCTAGTAAGGAGTATGTATTTTTTTTCTTAAAAGAGAATCAACCAAGAAGAGTAAGAGTAAAGTCATCACTAGAGGGATGTACTAAAGATAAGAAATAAGAGTTGGAGGAGTTGTTTTAGGAATATAGGGGAGTTATCTAAGAGCCTAAAGGGTTTCCACCTAAGAGGGAAGTGGAGCACAAGATACAATTGTTCCCTAACTCTCCATTACCAAATATTGGGTTTGTATAGACAATTTTTTATAGAAGAAAACAAAGTGAAGAAAAATGTGTAGTAGCTACTGGAGCAGGGATTAATTTGACCAAGCACCCCACCTTGTGGGTCACCTATCATCAAATTACCCAAGAAAGATGACACTTGGCGAATGTGTATCAACTATAGATATTTGAACAATATCACACTCAAGAATCAATACCCTCTGCACAACATTAATGATTTTTTAGACCATTTTTTATATGCCAAGTACTTCACTAAGTTAGACCTCAAATCAAGATACCACTAGGTATGCATTAAAGAACAAGATACGTGGAAGACCACCTTCAAGACAAGGTAAGGTTTGTATCAATGGTTGATCATGCCTTTTGCTTTATGTAATGCACTAGATACATTTATGTGATTTATGAGTGATGTATTGCATCCCTATTTAGATTCATTTGTAAGAGTGTATTTGGATGACATATTCGTTTATAACTCTACCTAGGAAATCACATTTCACATCTCGTGTAGGTGTTAAATACTCTAAAAAATAATCAACTGCTAGTTAACCTTAAGAAATTTGATTTTTCTCAACAGTGATTGGTGTATTCGGGGTACATGATAGGTGGAGAGGAACTCAAGATAGATCCCGTGAAGATAGGGGACATCATCAAGTGGTCAGTTCCTACTAATGTCATTGAATTTAGGATATTTTTCAGAGCATCTCAGTACCTACAAAATTTCATAGCATCCTTTTCAGTGGTATTTGTGCCACTCTAGTGAGAAAAGAATCAGCATCAATCTTTCAATGAGTTAAAATGAAAGATTATTAAAGCATTATTTCTCACATTTCCTAACTTGTAGAATCATTTCAAAGTGGGGATAGATGCAAGTGGATACGTTATGGGAGTGGTTTTGATGCATGGAGGTAATCATGTATACTATCATTTTGATATGTTTCATGGGGGAGTCTTGAATTACCTTACGCATGATTAGGAACTCTATGCCTGGTTCAAGTTTCTAAGAAGTGGAAGCACTATCTAATATGAAAAGAAATCATTATCCACATTGATACGCAAACACTATAGTATTTGTAGGCCCCAAGTAATCTTCAACAAACTAGACATTACAAGTGGATGGGGTTTTGGAGCAATTCATCTAGTCATCAAACATAAGAATGGTAGCACTAATAAGTTATTAGACATGCTTTAAATTCTACCCACATATAACATCACAACTTTGGGAACTCTTATGCACATGGATCCTTTCACCCATGATTCATACAAGAGGCATACATAGAATATGAGGACTTTAAAGAGGTGTTTCAACAGTTATAGAGCCAAATTCATATAGAAGAAGGTGGTGGTAAGGCTGAATATCATCTCCTAAATGGGTTTCTCTACAATATAGACAAGCTTTGTGTTCCTAAATATGAAATATTGTATCTTATTAGAGAGGCACACACCTCCAAGGTTGTAGGAAGTTTTGGTGTTCGAAAGACAATTGTCAAATTACAAAGGCATGTGTATTGGCCTAGAATGCAAGAAGATATAGCTCGATATATTATAGGTTGCACACTTTGTTGTCCAACAAGACCAGTAATAGAAAGCAAGGTTTATACCATCCCTTACTTGTACCCACTTGACCTTGGAAAAGCATTTCCATGGATTTTGTCGGTGGTTTTCCAAAAACCAAGAAGGGACGTGACTATTTATTTGTGTAATAGTTGATAGGTTTCACAAGATGTTCATTCTTATGCTTTGTAAAAATACCATCAAAGGACAAGAAGCAACAAATATGTTCATTGAAATGGTCTGGGTACACTTTGGGATACCAAGAAGCATCATCTCAGATATGGATACCAAATGTCTCGGTGCCTTTTGGACTACACTTTTAGAGAAGATGGATACTAAGTTGAAGATATCTATAGCATTCCCAATAATAAAATATTTTTAGAATAATTTATAAGATCTATTGTGATGAGATGTTCTAGTGTAATATCCACAACAGTTTACAAATCATATTGGTATCAGAGCCAAGTTTCTTTAGAGTATTTATGGAAAGTTGTGAAATCCGAGAATTGGCTTAAGAAGGAAGTTGCATAACCCTAGAGTAGGTGGATGAGTATGTTCTTAACAACCCTTAGGAAGTTGCATAACCCTAGAGATGGTGGATGGCCCTCCTCATGGCGAATCTAGCGATACATTTCATACATTTTGGGAAACTTGGTTGCTCTAACTCAGAAGTTGGATTGATGACAAACTGGGAGATAGTGAAGACCCAGAAAAGGAGTCGAAAAAAGAGCTTGAGAAAGAGAAGCCAAGTTCTAGTACCATAACTCCTTCACAGGCTTTGTTAAAATGGAAGAAAAAGTGGATAACAATCCCTATCAAGGTGATATTGATGTTGTCAAGTTGAATCATTGGTTGCAAGAGATAGAAGTGTATTTCAATGTCCATAGTATAGATTAAGAGCATAATATTTAATTTTCCTGACTGAAACTAGAGGGTCATGCACTAACCTAGTGGGAAATCCACATAAAGACACTTAGTCTAGAGGGTAATCCATAGTAACTAAGTGGGAGGATTTTTAAAACCCACATCAAATCCTATTTCTACCCTATTAGGTATGTAGAGGATCATTGGATCCATTGGCATCACTTCAGGTAAGGCAAGGGCAGAGTGTGCAAGAGTACACCACGGAATTCAGAAGATGGTGATCATGTTGGGTATCTCTCCTAAGAACCCAGACATACTCCTCGAGTATTTGGGGGGTATACACAATCATTTTTGAAATCAAGTGATTATCTTCAAACCTAGGACCATCGATGAGGCCTATGTGCAAGAATGGTACCTAGAGAACATAGGCCATAAAAAAGGATATCCAAGTGGCTCTAAACACAAATATCACTAAGAAGCTTCTAAGAAGAGGAAGAAGAAGTGGAAAAGAAAATATAAGAAGATGGTAGCCATTTTTAGGGACCTAACCCCTCACGTAGGTAGAATAATATATTTCCATGTAATAAAGGTCAATATTAATAAGGCCTAGCAATAAGGAAGAATAAGTCAAATGTAAGAAGACCTAATAGAAGCTTTCGCTTCTATAAGGATCTTCCTCTAGATTATTATTTTGGATAGACATATTTAGTATCAATAAGAGTAGAGGGTATGAGAATTTTTTTTTTGGATATTATTGTAATAGAGCTCTGCTCTGTTGGAGGTTTCCCCCTCGAAGAGGAAAGTGAACACTGCTCTCAGTAATCAAAGTGCTCTCTCTAGTGTTATTTTGATATTATTCTGGCATTATTGTGGGTTGTTCTGGTTATATTATTGTTTATCTACCATTTCTAGCTAATTATTTATGTTTTGCATACTATTTTATATCTGGAATATTACAAGTGGTATCAGAGCACCTTTCTCGGCAGAAAATTCTGGGTTAAATTATTTTTTTAGAGTAGAGATGTATTCTGATGTCTTTAAGCTACAAAGATCTGTTGTTACACGCATAAACCCATGGTCGGGGATTCATTCATGTAGAAAATACAAGTGGTACTTAAGCGCACATATGTTGGCCACCCTTGTAACCCTTGTCCGTACCCCTTCGAGTGGTAGCGCATCAGACAACACCTGTATACGAATCGACCTAGATCTCATGAAGCCCTCCATAGATAAATCGATCGGTTTCCTAACTGCTATAGTGCCAATGAGAACAACACTTAGGAAGATACTCTCTAGTTCCTGGGTAGTCAGGTAGTACAACTAAGGGCACGGTCTAGCCTCCTTAGTTGGTGCCCTGAGCTATGGGGTCGAGTATTACTATTGGACCTCGCATGTATATCAGAGAGTTATAACATAGGGAAAACCCTTTTCTGTAAAACCCTTGAATACCCTAACCCTTGGGATGGAAACAAAAACATAACAGACAAGATCTATTGCCCTGCAAGAATGTCTCCTGCATTTGGGTTGCGAAATTACTACACATTTATTCATGTTAAGCATTTGGTAATTTTGTCACTGCAGTATTCTTCAGACCAGAGTATAACTCTGTAGGAGTAAAAAAATAAATATTGGATCTTGTTGGCACCATTATTTGAGACCTATCCCATTGGATTCCTCTCTTCGCCCTTATCGCAGTCATACCTATCATTTTTCAGCAAATTTTTTTTTTGTGGACCCGACCCCCTTCCAACACCCTTATTTGAGATTTACCCCATTGGATTCCACTCGTCACCCTAATCGTTGTGATACACTTCACCCATAACCCATTTTTTGTTTGGTCCCACTCACCCCTTTTTGTGTTCCCTCTTCATCATGGCCCACACATGTAGCCAAGACTTGGAAGCTTGCTTCAATTCCTTGAACTCGAATTTCACGGAAACCCAACAAGAAGTGAGACAGCTCAGTGCCAATATTGCCACTATCAATAAAAACATGCATTCCTCCATCCACACCAAAATAGAGGACCTCAAACAAGACCTCCCTACCCATCTTGAATCCTTCAATACCTAGTTTCTCTCCTTCACTACGATGTTTTGCGCCAAGCTACATATCCTTGCAGATCTTCCTTCATCTGACCCACCTTTGAAAATTGAAGGTGAAACTTCTTCTCATTCCCAGAATTTTCAGCCCCATCACTTTCAGCATGACCTACTCTTTCCACGTGTGAATGTGGCCAAATTTGATGGCTCGGATCCCACTGGATAGGTAACTCAAATGGAACATTATTTCTCTTTGTATGGAATTATAGATGAGTTTGACAAACTCTAGTATGGTGTTCTCCATCTAGATCAAGAATGTTGGTAATGGTGGCAATGGAGAAAAAATTCCCGCCAAGGGTATGTGGCTTGGACACACTTTGTGGCAGAGATTTATGAACACTTTGAAACTAACACCAACCATTTAGGTCGTTTGACAAAGTTGAAACAATCTGACATAGTGGAAGACTTTGTATCCTCTTTTGAGTAATTGGCTTTCCATATAGATGACATGTCTAATGTTTTTTTCCTAGAATGTTTTATCAGTGGCCTCAAGGATGAGATGTGTGCCCATGTCCTCATGGCTCAGACTCAGAGTTGGGTGGATGCTACTAAAAGAGATAAGGAAGCACAACATGTTGTCTCTTCCTCACACTAAAACAGTCACTCCCACTCCTCCTTCTACTCCACTAAAGATACAAAAATTGACTAGGGAAGAAATGGTTGAACGCCAACTCAAAGGCCTTTGTCGTAATTGTGATGACAAATATTTTCTTGTGCACAAGTGTAAGGAACAAAAGATTTTTATGGCCATCTCGGAGGATGTTTCGGAAGATGATGTTGAGGCTCCCCTTGTGGCCGTGTCACCTGAACCCACTGACATGACCCCTCCCTTAGTTCCAAAGTAGAACCAGTCATTTCCCTCAATGCTCTCACTGGCTTCTTTGCTCCCCAAACCCTCAAGCTAATTGGTTACATTAAGTATAGGAAGGTCAACACTCTTGTTGATAGTGGAAGCACTCATAATTTTATTCATCGTTGCATTGACCAAGAAACTAATTGTTATATTTGTGTTGTCAATAATTTCAAATCATGATTTCCAATGGTGGGCCCATGAAATGTGGAGGGCATTGTGAAAAATTGCATCTCCAAATTGGTCGGTACCACATGAAATCTCATATGTTTTCTATCGACATGGGCGGTTGTGAAATTGTGTTGGGTGCATAATGGCTAAGGAATTTGGTTCCCATTCTCATGGATTTTAAGGAATTAACCATGAAATTCAACCAGGAGGGCCAACAATATAAGTTCCAAGGCATCATCGTCAGTTCCCCGGAGATCATCAGTTCCCATCGCATGGAAAATCTTCTCAAAAAAGGTCATTTTGGAATTATTGCACAACTCCATGCCATTCAAGCCACTGAGACACCCTTTGTGTTGCAGGACCTCCAATCCATCCTCTCTAAACATCAAGTGGTTTTTTCCACTCCACAGGGACTCCCTCCTTCCCATGGTGTTCATGATCATTCCATTCCCCTTGTCCCTGGAATCCTTTCTCCCAATATTCGTCCCTATCGTCATCCATTTTCCCAAAAAAATGAAATTGAAAAAAGTGTTCAAGAATTTTTCAATTCAGGTGTTATCCACCCTAGTACAAGCCCCTACTCTTCTCATGTGGTCATGGTCCTTAAGAAAGAAGGTCCTTAGCGCATGTGTCATGATTTTCATACCCTCAAAAAACTCACCATTAAATACAAATTTCCCATTCCTTCCATCGATGACCTCTTGGATGAATTGAGTGGCACCCAGTTCTTTACTAAACTTGATCTTCATTTTAGCTACCACCAGATACGTATGAACGAGGAAAACATTCCTAATACTGCATTTAGAACTCATGAGGGCCACTATGAGTTTTTGGTCATGCCCTTTGGCTTGTGTAATGCTCCCTCCACTTTCCAAAGCCTCATGAATCATGTCTTTTGTCCTTTTATCCATCATTTTGTCTTAGTTTTCTTTGATGATATCCTCATCTATATTAAAACTTGGACAACCCATCTTACTCATGTGGATCAATCTCTCCATCTACTCTCTCAACACCAAATTTTCCTCAAACAATCTAAATGTGATTTTGGCACCTCAAAAGTCGAGTACTTGGGTCATCTTGTTGGCAAGGTCAGTGTTAGGGTGGATCCTAAAAAGATTGAAGCTATGCAAGATTGGCCTCACCCAAAGAGTCTCAAAATCTTGAGTGGATTTCTGGGTTTATCAGGTTATTATTGCAAGTTTGTTAAGAATTATGGAAATATTGTGCTACCTCTCATTGCTCTCCTTAAAAATAATTCGTTCACTTGGACTCCAGGAATTTCTCAAGCTTTTTAAACCTTGAATATGGCCATGTGCACCACTCCATTCCTGACCCTTCCTGATTTCACAAAGACCTTTGTCCTAGAATGTGATGCTTCTGGGAAAGGAATTGGAGGAGTCCTTCTACAAGAGTGTCGGCCTTTGGCCTTTACCAGCAAACAACTATCAGAGAGAAATTTGGGCAAATCAATCTATGAAAAGGAAATGTTGGCTATTATGCATGTCGTGGATCTTTTGCGCCCTTATCTATTGGGGAAACGCTTCCAAATTTAGACAGATCATCAAAGCCTAAGTATTTTCTGTAACAACGCCTTTCCTCCCCAGAGAAACAAAAATGGGTGACTAAGCTCTTGGGATATGATTATGAGATCATTTACAAGAAAGCAAAAGACAATGTGGTTGTTGATGCACTTTCCAAAAAATGTGAAGATGAAGGGTCCCTTTTTTCTCTCACCCCCATTGTACTAGATTGGATCCAAGTTGTTTTCCAGGAATGGCTACACGGTCCCAAAAGTTTGCATCTACAACAATTGCATGCCAATTCTCCAGTTTCCCCAGGGTAATATTGGCTCAATGATGAGCTTCGATACAAAGGTCGTTTGTATTTAAGTAAATAGTCAAAACTTAAATCCACTATACTTTCTGAGCTTCATGCTACACCCATTGTTAGGCATTCAGGGTTTACCAAAACCTATGACCAGGTCAAACGTTCCTTTTTCTAGGATGGTATGAAAAAGGACGTTCACAATTTTGTGGTAGAATGTGATGTTTTTCAACGCAACAAGGGAGAAACATTCAAAGCTCCTAGAACACTACAACTGCTTCCAATTCTACCTACTATTTAGAGGGATATCTCTATGGATTTTATTGTAGGCTTACCTAAATCGTGAAATAAGTCAGTCATCATGGTGGTAGTCGATCGTCTTTCCAAGTATGCTCATTTATGTGCTCTTCAACACCCATTTATAGCCTCCATTGTGGCTCAACTCTTCATGGATCAGGTCTTCAAGATTCATGGCATGCCTCATTCTATTGTTTCCTATCGTGACCCAAATTTCACCAGCAATTTTTGGCAAGAATTGTTCAAACTTCAAGGCACCCAATTGCATCTCAGCACAACTTATCATCTCCATACTGATGGTCAAACTGAATTTGTCAACAAGTGTTTGGAAACATATTTGAGGTGTTTTGCATCAGAAAGGAAAAATCAGTGGGCTCAATCGTTACCACTAGTTGAATGGTGGTACAACACTTCTTACCATATAGCTACCCGCATGACTACTTTTGAAGCAGTATATGGACAAAATCCGCCATCATTTCTCCCATACTTTCCAGGTGTCTCAAAGGTTAAGGCGATTGACCACACGCTTACAGTTCGAGAGGCTATTCTCCATACCCTTAAAGATAATTTGGTCATGGCCCAGAATTGCATGAAGCAACAAGCAGATCAAGGTCGCTTTGAACGTTAATTTGCACAAGGAGATTAGGTGTTTCTTTGACTGCAACCTTATAAGAACAATTTCCTCAAGGATGACCATTGTCAGAAACTAGCGCTCAAATTTTATGGTCCTTATATTGTTCTCAAGCATGTGGAACAGATGGCCTATCAGTTAGCTTTGCCCAGACATTCTAAGCTCCATCCTATTTTTCATGTTTCCTGCTTAAAGAAGGTGATTGGAACCAAGTGCCAAACTCAAACCAACCTTCCTGAGTTGGATGAAGAAGGCTCCATTTGGCTACAGCCACAAGCATTTTTGGACCAGCATGAGTGTCGTCTGTGTCAATGCACCATTAAGTAAGTGTTATTCCACTGGAAAGATACAACTCCAGCAGATGGCACTTGGGAACTAGCTACCATTCTACAACAATTTCCTCATCTCAAGCTTTGAGGACAAGGTATTTTTTAGGGGGGGGGGACATGTTAGGGACCTAACCCCTCACGTAGGTAGAATAATATATTTCCATGTAATAAAGGTCAATATTAATAAGGCCTAGCAATAAGGAAGAATAATTCAAATGTAAGAATACCTAATAGAAGCTTTTGCTTCTAGAAGGATCTTACTCTAGATTTTTCTTTTAGATAGACATATTTAGTATAAATAGGAGTAGAGGGTATGAGAAGTTTTTTCTTAGATATTATTGTAATAGAGCTCTGCTCTACTAGAGGTTTCCCCCTCGAAGAGGAAAGTGAACATTTCTCTCAGTAATCAAAGTGCTCTTTCTGGTGTTACTTTGGTATTATTCTGGTATTATTGTGGTGTTGTTCTGGTTATATCATTATTTATCTATCATTTCTAGCTAATTATTTGTGTTCTGCATACTATTTTATATCTAGAATATTACAGCCACTGCACATTATTGTATGGATCCAATCAATCATTGAAACCATTACAATATCGATGGTCACACTGAAGACAAACGTTGGAAGCTACATCTAGAGATAAATCCAAAGAACTGTAAGAAGGGTACCAAGAAGAAGAACCTACTATGCGTGGATTCATAAACTGGATAGCGATTATCTCATATGTGTATGAGAAGATTGTTTTCACTTTAGTGTAGAAGAAGGTGAATCTGAGTATCCTTCATCACAAGGAAAAAAAGGATAGTACTAAACTCTTCCACATTAAGATCTAGGTCAAAAAGACCGAGGTAGATGCTCTATTTGATTCAAGTTAATAGATCAACCTCATTGCAAATTATCTGGTCAACAAGATTGGGTTGGAGGTTCATGATCATCCAAGACCATATCCATTGGGATGGGTGAATAACAATGCAGAGATTAAACTCATTAAACAATGCAAGATCAGGTTTTCTATAAGTGCATATTTTATTAATGAAGTGGAGTTAGATGTATTACCCCTAGACATGTGTGGTGTAGTGTTTGGAAGCCCTTACATTTATATGTTGGATGTAATCTTCATGTGAAAAGAAAACTAGTACCACCTGATCAAGGATATGAATTCTTACATCAAGAATGCATACATTGAAGATCTCACTGGTAAGTGCCAACCAATCCAAAATTTTGATTAGTTCTAGTAAGAAGTGTGTATTTATTTTCTTAAGAGAGAATCAACTGGGAGAGGAATTAGTAAGAATAAATTTATCCTTGGAGGGATATACTAAAGAGAAGAAACAATAGTTGAAGGATTTGGTGTAGGAATATAGGGGAGTGTTCTAGGAGCCTAAAATGTTTCCACCTAAGAGGGAAGTGGAGCACAAGATACAATTGTTTCATAACTCCCCATTACCAATATTGGGTTGTATAGACAATTTGTGCTAGAATAAAACTAAGTGAAGAAAAATTTGTAGTAGTTGTTGGAGCAAGGAGTAATTCGACCAAGCACCCCACCTTGTGGGTCCCCTATCATCATAGTACCCAAGAAGGATGGTACTTGGTGAATGTGTATCAACTATAGATATTTGAACAAGATCACACTCAAGAATCAATACCCTCTACGCAACATCAATGATTTTTTAGGCCAATTGCAACATGCCAAGTACTTCACTAAGTTGGATCTCAAATTAGGATACCACCAGATATTCATTAAATAACAAGATTCATGGAAGACTGCCTTCAAGACAAGGTAAGTTTTGTATGAATTTTTTGGCATGCCTTTTGGTTTATGTAATGCACTAGCTACATTTATGTGATATATGAGTGATGTATTGTGTCCCTATTTAGGCATTTGTAACGTTGTATTTGGATGACAAATTGGTTTATAGATCTACCTAGGAAAACACATTTCACATCTCTTGTAGGTGTTAGATACTCTAAAAAATCATCAACTACTAGCTAACCTCAAGAAATGTGAGTTTTCTCAATATTCATTGGTACATTCATGGTACGTGATTGATGGAGAGGAACTCAAGATAGATCCCGCAAAAATGGGGTCCATCATCAAGTGGCTAGTTCCTACTAATGTCACTAAAGTTGGGAGATTTTT
>JASDQU010436543.1:0-14044 GCA_032191745.1 Picea mariana
TATAATATATTAAATTAAAGGTTTAAGTTATTATATAAGTTTTAAATTAAAGATTTAAATATATGGTATTGAAGATTTAAGTTTTAAACCTTAGTTTTAAAGATTTAAAGATTTAAATTATATAATTTAAATTTAGGTTTAAACTTATATAGGTTTAAAACTAAGGTGACTATCTCATTAGTTCTTAATAATCAATCAACATTAGGTTGAAAGTCACCTTAATTAGTTTTAAACGCAAAGTATAAGGACTTAGACCAAGATAAGTAGGAGGGGGCTTCATGCGCACTAGGCGGGTAAGTTAGAGAAATTGGCGAGTATGGTGCAAGCTAGCGTAGCTACCAGACGAGGGAGTCAGTAGTTTTCTTAGGCAGTGACACCAAGCTTAGATGCTTAACCATAACCTAGCCACTTCTCCTAAAGAGAGTAACGTCTGTTTATAGACAAGTAAAAAAAACTTACGCCCAACCCTGTTTTCTAGTTTAAGTTGCGCAAATGAGAAATGTCCTTGAACTCACCCTGACAACTTTGGTTGATGAAGATTAAATTATATAGGATGGTTAGGAATCGAGGAAATCAAGGCACAGGGGCATCATCACAGGGACCGCCAACTCCTCCACCACCATCGCCTGAACTAGCTCTCATACTGCGCTCTTTGGAGGCCATAAATGAGACGTTAAAGGGGCATCAACCAACATGGATCGAAGTGGATCCCCCACCATATGGAACGGGTAATACAGAAGCATTGAGGGATTCAGGGGGAGGAACTCCACCCAAAGACATCACTAGAGAACTGCAGAATATCAAACTTCCGGAGTTTGCTGGGGGTCGTGCCAATGAATGTGCCAAGGCATGGTTGGAAGGCATGACAAGGTGTTTTGCCTTAAGAGACTATGTGTCCACTTCAAAAGCGAAGATAGCAATTTTTCAGTTGAGAGACAGTGCCTTGAACTGGTGGGGAAACCTGGAAAGGTAACTGCATCTTACCCTGGACACCATATCTTGGGAAGTTTTTGAGGAGAGGTTCCGAAGGAAATATCTACCAGCTTACTATGAGGAACAACAGGTAGGAGCGTTTCATGCTCTAGTACAGGGAAACAAAACCGTAGAAGAATATGAGATTAGGTTTATGGAATTGGTCAAATATGTTTCATATATGGATAGTGACCAACGACAGGCAGAACACTTTGTCTATGGGTTAAACCCTAAGATAAGGGCTATGGTGCGGATGTGGAAACCGTCTTCAGTAGAGGAAGCTGTGGAAAATGCGCGTTATGCGGAGGAACACATGAACTTAACCGGAGGTACAAGATCGACCTTTTCACATCATCTTGGATTCGTGGGGAAGGCCCCTAGGACATTTCCTAGGGGAGGGGGCTCAAGGCCACCTCCATATGGTAATAGAGTCACACCAAGGACAGTAGCCGCAGGGATTTCAATGGCAGCAAGTGCAGCATCTCGCTCATCACCAATGACGCAGGCAGGTCCACGACCATCTCAGGGAGCAACTAGTAGGGGCAGGGGTTCCAGAGGAAGGAACTCATTTCAAAGATAGTCACAGAACAGTGCGCAGGTTCAATCTCGTGTTACCTCTTGTGGATGCGGAGGACCCCATTACCAACGTGACTGTCTAGAGTTACAATCAGGATTTGTGCATAGAGAAGGAAAGGCCCCGATGGGAAGAGCAAGTGACAGCCACCAGATTTACGCAGCGATTAATAATTGCCAGGCAGAACATCAATCCACGGTGGTGGAGTCATCAGGTATGCTAAATCATATCAATGTTAAGATTTTATTTGATTATGGTGCTACAGATAGTTTCATTTCACCATCTACATTAGAAAAGAGTGGGTTGGTAGCCTACGATCACGATGACTTTAAACAAGTCAAGATGGCTTCAGGGGAAAAAAAAGCGGTAGGACCTAGCATTGATAATTTTATAGTAGACCTAGGAGTGTGTACTACCAGGTTGAAGGTATACGTCACTGCTCTCGGGACGTATGATGTAATCATTGGAATGGATTGGTTAGAAGCTCATCGAGCTTTGGTAGATTTTTTCGCAAAAAGGGTGCTCTGTGCTGACGACGAAGGAAGGCCAGTAGAGATCCAGGGTGTACGGAGAAAGGTGTCATTACACTTTATCTCAACTATGAAGGTTAAGCAATGCTTTAGGCAAGGGTGTCGACTATATGTAGTGGAAGCAGTGAATGAAAGGAAGTGAACCTCCTTGGATCAGTACCCGGTATTGTCAGAATTTAAGGATGTTTTTCTAAACGAGTTACCAGGGTTACCTCTTGAGAGGGAGCTTGATTTTACTATTGAGCTAAAACCTGGTGCAGAACCAATTTCCAAGACTCTGTATCAGATGACAATGCCGGAACTTTGTGAGTTGTAAATGCAGTTGAAAGAGTTACTGGACTTAGGGCTAATAAGGCCCAGTGTCTCACCTTGGGGTGCACCAGTAATTTTTGTAAAGAAGAAGGATGGTTCCTTACAATTGTTTATAGATTACAGGGACTTGAATCGTGCTATAGTGAAAAATAGGTACCCAATACCACGAATAGATGACCTCTTTGATTAGATGAAAGGAGCAATGGTATTCTCAATGATTGATTTGCGATCAGGGTATCACCAGTTAAGGATTAAAGAAGGTGATATTCCTAAAACTGCCTTTCGAACTAGGTTTGGGAATTACGAGTTTGTCGTAGTACCTTTCGAATTGACCAATGCGCCAACAATATTCATGAGCCTCATGAACGGAGTATTCCGGAAGTACTTAGACCGTTTTGTACAAGTCTTTCTAGATGACATCCTCATCTATTCCAAAAACAAAAGAGAGCATGAGGAACACTTACGAGTGGTGTTGTCCTGCCTTAGAGAGAACAAATTGTATGGGAAGTTGTCGAAGTGTTCCTTCTTCCAGAGAGAAATCCACTATTTAGGTCATATCATTTCCAGTGAAGGAATCTTCGTGGACTCAGAAAAGGTAAAGGCCATTATGGAATGGCCAGTGCCGAAAAATGACCATGAGGTAAGAAGCTTCATGGGGCTAGTAGGTTATTATCGAAGATTTGTGGAAGGGTTCTCTAAAATAGTGAAACCCATCACCACTTTGCAGTGCAAGGGGGTCAGGTATGAATGGATAGAAGAATGTGATAGTGCATTCATCGAGCTTAAGAGGTTACTAACTAGTGCGCCAATTCTATGAGTGTTGGATATGGAAAAGGACTTCATAGTCTGCACAGATGCCTCGAAGCAAGGGTTGGGGGCCGTGCTAATGCAGGATGGAGGAGTGGTAGCTTATGTGCCAAGGAAGTTGAAGAAACATAAAGAGCTTTATGCTACTCATGATTTAGATTTGGCAGTTGTAATTCTAGCTTTGAAACTTTGGAGGCACTATCTTGTGGGGCGACACTTTGAGCTCAAAATGGACCATCAAAGTTTAAAACATCTCTTCACTCAAAGGGATCTAGATTCCAGGCAAAGGCGATGGAGTGAGTTTATGAGTGAGTACGATTTTGGTATTTCATACATCAAGGGAAAGGAAAATGTGGTCGTAGATGCCTTGAGTAGGAGACCACGTGTCTTCTCCTTGGTACCCTTAAACGTCAATATGAGGGAACGTGTGTTAACGCAACTCCAAGGAGACAGTTGGTATTTAAAGGTTACTTCAAACCTCCAGAGTGGGAGATAATTAAATCCAAAGTATGAAGGATATAGTCTGGAAGCAAATGGACTATTGAGATATCGGGGAAGGATGTACATCCTTGAAGATGGGGATATTCGAAGCATCATACTAAAGGAAGCCCATAGAGCACTTTATTGTGCACATCCGGGTGTGAAGAAGATGTACGCAGACATGAGGAATCTTTTCTTCTGGGTATGCATGAAGTGTGATGTAGTCCATTTCGTCGCCAAATGCCTAGAGTGTCAACAAGTGAAAGTTGACCACCATCACCCAGCAGGCCTACTACAACCACATGATGTTCCTATGTCCAAGTGGGAAGTCATCTCTATGGATTTTGTTATGGGGTTGCCGCTCACATCTCATAGACATATTTTCATTCTTGTGATAGTTGATAAGTTAACCAAGAGTGCTCATTTTATTCCGGTTAGAGACACTCATGATGTCACTAATGTGGCACATGTGTTTGTAAGTGAGGTCATCCGTTTGCACGGTGTTAGCACATAATCATGTAGAGGGTGCTCTCCTGAAAGAAGCGTCCCCTTGGGAAAAGAAAGAGATTCGAAAAACCCATTTTTCCAAAGTTTAGAGGATGGGCGCGTCATTTTAATGAGCATGCAGTTTCGGACGACCAAGATCTTCCCGCTTAGATCTGCGGTTGAGTTTTCATTCCGGAGCCCCCTCGCCATTCTGCCTTTAATGGGGGGGGTGTGGTCCGGAATTGGGTGCACATCTCTCAAATGGTCGAGATTGAGGCACCTATATCGACAGTGCTCAAGTGATTCCAGACCCTCTCTGCCATTCTTGCTTTAATAGGGGTGGGGGGGGGGGGTCTGGAATGGTGTGGTATTGACGTGGGGCCCCCTTCTTGTCGTGTCACCTTCTCTACCGTTTCCTCCCCTACCATATATTCTCCACTTGACCGCGTGATGGGGCCTGTTCCCTTTGGCCCCTCCTCGTCCTCCAACATCTGTCTCGCTCCCTTCCACGTTAGCCTCCCATAAATAATTTGTCCCCCATTACCATTATATCCCGTCACCTTTGCCCCTTCTTCTTGTCGTGTGTCTCACCCCTGTTGTTTCCATGATCACTCCCTTTCCCCTTTCCACGTCAAGCATGCCAAATCCTCCACGACCTATCCATTAGACCGTTCAGCTGATCTAGGTGGCGCCATGAGAAGACTTCCACATCCCAAAGGGCAGAGTTAACCCAGATTGTTCCTGATCCCAAGAAAGCAGTTATTAAAGTTGTTGGAGGTGGTTAAACATCATCTTCGCCATAAATGGAAATTCTAGCAAAGGATTAAAAGCATGTCGATTCGTTTGCAGGACAGTCAAGAGTCTGATCACGTCTATCATAAGTGCACGATCGTCCAGAGTCTACATGCGTAGACTGCCAGAAGACATGTAGACGCAATGTTTTTAATGCAGTGTCTCATTTTCATTGTGGTTGTTTTGTTTTGAGTATATGTAGGCATTTTCACCATTTTGTAATCTATCGATGGTTGAGCTAGGCTCCCGATTGTAAAGTTTTAATGAAGCACTAGTTGCTCTGGTTATGTATTGGCACTTGAGACTTCTTGCCTTATGAATGTCAGCTTCTTTCTGTCTCTTTGTTTACACTGTGTTAGAACAACTCGGAATTGGAGGATCCAGTCGAGTTGCGCTATTATAGGATGATGTAGGTTGGATCACTGTAATAGTTACATTGTCTCTAATCAGTTCTTGTATTTTCTCAATGCTGAATGATTTGGAATTGGAGGATCCAGTCAAATCACCCTTCAGTTCCCCGAAGCTCAGAACCAAGAGGATCTTGTATTCTGAGCTTTTCTTCCTCGATCTGTTGAAAGGCCTGATGCCCAAAGCAGTGTTGCTCACTCATCTCACCAAGTCTTCCACCTGCTCATTTTACAATCAACTCACTAACGGAAGTTAGATCAAGACCTCCTTTGTTCTTTACATACCAGGCCTAGTCCCTGAGTTAGAGTGATACCTTCCTGGGTCTCTACCCATTTGATCACCCATTAAATCTATTTGTGACATAAACTGATGGGCGTTGGGCTCTGCTCCTGCCGCAATCCAGGAGTGACATCTAACGCTAACACACGAGATACCTAAGAAGATCATTTCAAATAGGGACTCCAGATTCACTTCTAGGTTTTGGAAAAGTTTGCAGTCAACGTTGGGGACTTAGTTGAACTTAAGCACAACTTATCATCCTAAAACAGTTGGGAAAACTGAGAGAGTAAATCTAGTCATGGAAGGCATGCTTAGGATGTATGTCATGGATAATCAAACCCATTGGGAGAAGTACCTACCTTGGGTAGAGTTTGCCTACAATAACAATTTTCATAGCTCCACTGGAATGCCACCCTATGAAGCTCTGTATGGAAGGCCATGCAGAATACCATTGAGTTGGGATAGATTATAAGACCAAGTAACAGTTGGGCCAAAATTGATTCAAGAGATGGAGGAACAAGTGATTCATATTAGGCAGAGACTAAAGGAAGCACATGATAGGCAGAAAAGTTATGTAGATGCACACAGGACTGACCGAAGTTATAAAGTGGGAGACCGGGTTTTCATTCGTATCAGGCCTAATAAGAGTACCATACAGTTCAAGAAGGGGACAAAGTTGTCACCTCAATTTATAGGACCATTCAGAATCCAAGAGAAAATTGGACCCATTGCCTATCATCTCGTACTGCCATCCCACTTGCATAAAACTCATAATGCTTTTCATGTATTTGTTCTACGTCATTATGTTGTTGATGAATCACATAAACTAAATTGGAAGGAATTGCAGGTATCGGATGCGGGAACCCTCATGGTAGAACTGTTACACATATTGGACTGTAGAGTCCGACAACTCAGGAATTGTCTAGTAGACCAAGTTAAGGTCCAGTGGGACAAGTATAGTCCAGGATCTGCTACCTGGGAGGATGCCGACACACTACGACGAGATTATCCCTCACCTTTTTTACCACCTCGAGAATATGTTTCTCGAAGGTTGGGTGTATGTAACACCACCTTTTGACTTAGACAACCAGGATTACCTGAGGTCTACACACCTTTATTTTCTATTCACAAGTGAAACTATTAAATAATACACTTGAACTTTTAAGACATATGAGCCTTTATAAATGTTTAAATGTTATTGATGATGATGGATATGATGCGATATACTATGTGAATGTAAATTCTATGAATGTTTAAAATGTTATTGATGATGATGGATATGATGCAATCTATTTTGTAAATGATAATTTTATGAATGTTAATTGAATTATGGGATATTATGAGATCTATTTCTAACTTGAAAACTTTGATGTTAAAGTTGTTGGTACATGGATACCGAATTGAAATTATGGTTGTATGCAATTACATGATGATAATGCATAGAAATGTATGAGTTTGTGTTACAGACTAATCTGTAGGTTATGGGCTATGAAATAGCCAGGGGATAATGATGATGAAAGTGGATGTCATGACCATTGGCCAAGAAACAATATGGTATGAATCTTTGTATGTGAAATTATATTGGTTTGGATGCATTTCTATGATATGTGGACCAGTGTAGGATTTCAAGTGGTGAGACTACCCAAAACTGAATAGACGATAACAAAACTCCTAGCAACATGGTGCCATTGTATATTCCATAGTAGGGTGTGGACCCTAGTCCTGTTAGGAGGGGTGGAGGCATTTCCCACCGTGTATCCTCCAAAACTTGAAGTCATGGGAGGACGATGTTAGCTCATGCTCCCCTAGACGTGTGATGATGACTGTCAGTTTCCTGCTGGGGAAGCTTGGTCAAAATAGTGACACTTCCGCTTACGGGTTCTATTTGGAGTTAGGTCAATATAGTTGACGCTCCAAGATAGTCCAACAGGGGAAGGATAGGAATGGAAGATGGATGTAAGTTAGGGAGGAAGGATGAGTAGAAATAGTTGAGAGTGTATGGAGATTTTTCTTATGGTGGAATTTATTGTTTTTCCTTCTGAAAAGAAAATGTATATATATATGAATATTCATAATTATGTAACTAAACTACAATTGTCTAATTAACATTGTTGAGCTAGATAATTGTAATTAAATGATTTCACAAACATTTGATTAGTTTATTTTCTTTTATAAAATGAATAGACTTGTTGAATGGATTGGATTCATATGGAAATTACTATAAAGATGATAGTTATTGATATTAGTACATGAACGAGACTTGTATGTACTAGCTACACATGCATTTCTTGCACATGTACACTAGTATGTATGAGTTTCTTGGCTTACTTACTAATAATGTCGGTTTTTTGTTAGGAATGTGTGAACTATGTTTCTTTTCCCTTGTATCATAAAATACTTTAACTTTGGGACGAAGTTTCCTTAAGGGTGGGTGTATGTAACAACCCTAGTTAAATAGTTGCTTAAGGTTTATCAAGTATAATTAATTAAATAATTAACTGTCCTAATGTGTATTAGTTAAATAATGATTATTTATTAATAATATTAATTAATTATTGTTTAATATATGTTGATTAATCAATTAATTAACACATTTAATGTTTGGGTAACGAATTAAAGGCTTAATAACTTTTAATTTATTATTAGAAAACTTAACGTATGAAGGGATAAGGCATTGAATGGAGGGATAGGGTATTGAATGGAGAGATAAGGTATTAAATGGAAGGATAAGGTGGGTGGCATTGAATGAAGGGAGGAGACGGTGATTGGGAAGGAGGATATGAGTGGGTAGAGGCATTCGAGAGAAGGACTTTTGGAAATTTGGGGGAAGTAAGCATTATTGGAGATTAGGGACTGTATTTTCTGGTGGGTATTTTTTTGGTTTGGAGTTTGGGTGGACTGTTACAGGGGTGCATCGGTTGCTGGGAGTTTTGGGCTCGGGGGCCAGGAATCCTCACGAAATCTTGGAGCTAGGGAGCTGGATAGGCTCTGTTCCTAGCTGGCACGGAGGAAAGATTCGGTTTTGGGCAGAGTTTGGGCAGAGAAACAACGAGGATAGACGAAGATTGGAGAAATAACATCAGACAGAGGTATGTATTTTCATGATTACACTGTGTTAGGTGGTTATCATTAAGATGTTGAATATGTTGTGTTATGTGGCTGTTATGTAATTTATTTTCATGCTGTTAATAAATTTAATCTCTGTTGAATATTAAATGGTTATATGCTGATGATTAAATTGTACAGGATAACATTTATCTATCCTCTATTTTAACTTGTGTTTTATAAGGCTCTGGGGTAGAGACCCTACATTATTGACCAGGTCTTGTATTAGAAGGAACCTCTAGGAGTGCTTATGATATGTTTAGACCCACAAGAGGCCCAAAGGATTATGTTTGATTTTCATGGAAGCCTATGTGGGGGACACCATTTCTGGAAAACCACAGCCTACAAAATTCTCAACGCTGGTTATTATTGGCCTTCTCTATTCATTGATGTTTGTGTGAGAATCAGATCTTGCATCAATTGCCATAAATTCTCCAGGAAGCAGTAGCTCAAGCCTCTGCCACTTAATATTGTAGTAGCTTCAAGACCTTCCCAGCAGTGGCGTCTTGAATTCAATGGGGAAATTTATCCTTCTTCAAGAGGTCAGCACAAGTGGATCTTGACTGCAAAATATTACTTCACCAAGTGGATAGAGGATATCCCCACAAGTAACGCTTCCCATAGGGTAATAATTGGTTTTCTGGAGGATATTATAGTAAGGTTTGGTTTCCCAACCAGAATCGTCACTGAAAATGATGCATCCTTTAAGGCTGAACCACTGATCAAGTTTTGTGAGCAGTTCGAGATTGTAGTGATCCACTCTACCCCCTACTATCCCCAAGGCAATGGATTAGCATAATCCTCTAACAAAAGCCTGGTAAAGATAATCAAAAGAATGTTAGAGGATAACAAGAAATAATGGGATTCGAAGCTCAAATTTTCTCTGTGGCTTAATAGAATGACAACAAATCGGTCCCTGGGCATCTCTCCTTTCCAGTGTGTATACAATACTGAAGCGGTCTTCCCTTCTCAACTTGCCCTGCCTGTAGCGAAATTATTCCAAGGCTGCCAAGAAGAGCCTGATAGCATGATCATGAGAATTCATCAGCTGGTAGAAGTGCAACAAACTAGAGAGAAGCTTTTGGACAAAGAGCATGAATGCCAACAGAAAATCAAGCAATATTTTAATAGAAAGGTGAGAAAAAAGGATTTCCAGTTGGGATATCTAGTACTCAAAAGGGATGCGCCTAAACAAGACAAGGGAAAGAATTATAAATTTGAATCCCTTTGGATCGGCCCTTTCAATATTTCTGAGACATTTCTGAACAATACTTATAGGTTGCAGAATCAGGAGGGTGAGGAAGTTTTGGGGGGCCTGTAAATGGGCACTTCCTGAAAGCATTTTTTGTTTAAAGCCACAATCAACATCCCACCATTGTAAATACCATTTATGTTTTATTTTGTTTTGATAGGAGACTCTACAACCCAACACTAAGACACTGAAGCCACGAAAAGAGTTCTTAGAGCCTCACAGGGAGGACTCTATCCCCCATGGAGCCTAATGTTAGAACATAAAATTTTCAGGGGCTTGTGAGTCTGTGTTTTCTACCTAGGTTTGCAATTTTTCCTGTTTCTCTCCTTTTGCAAACTCAATCATAATTTTTCCTTTCGACTTATAGTTTTCAACTGTTTGTCTTCACCCATTTGATATACTTGTTTTTCCTTAGTAGCTTGATCAAGAAATATCGGCCCTTAGCCTTCATGTTTTCCCTAAGGCCAATCACCCCTCTTTTTCCTCTGCCACTAATCCTTTTGTTTTCCCTAGACCTCTGCCAGCCATTCAAGTAATTGTTCACAGACCATGGTCACCACAACCAAGCGCAACACTTGAAATGGTTTTATGTGGACTCAAACCAAGCGAGCGAGCAAGATCGGTTCAATGACAATCTGGTGATTGAGATCCTACAAGTGCACAAAATATAGCGTCAGAGGTCTGAAATCGTGAGGTCCATCCTAGCCATTGGTGCTGCGAAGGACACTTGGTGCACGATTAGTGTTTTGTGGTTTTGCGAGATAGAGCGGTTAATGAGCAAGTCATCATAAATCATGAAATGTGAAATCGCGATAAGATTGTAGTCGTTGATCAAAAAGGGGAGCTAGACCGTTGGATCATATTTTTGAGATTTCACGAGTCAGGAAAATAAGAGGGAAGGGTATTGAAGACTCGTGAAGCATGATGTTCCTAAATGTCGATGTCGTCTGGGCCATTCGATCAAAGGAGACTTGTGTCACCCGATCCAAGCTTCATGATTTTGTGACTCAGAGGTTTGAGTATAGAACACAACATGAGTTCGCGATACGCAAAATTATGACATGACTGGGATAAGCATGAGATCATGGCCTGAGGTCATGTGGGGAAAGTAAAGAGCTAGGCCAAAGAACCAAAGCACCCAAGTTGGTCACCGAGAAATGTTTTTATGGCCTTGAGGTGCCAGAATTGACTCAAAGAAGTCGTGCACTTGGCTGAAGTATTCATGGGTCTCAGGCCTCGCCCTGATCCCAATGAAAGTAGTTAATGAAAATAGGGAGGTGGTTGAAACCTCATTTCACCACTTAAATAGAAAGCATTGAAGGCTAGCCATGAAAGATAGACAGTCAGATGAAATTTCCCCTGTCATGAATTTTTCTGTAAAGCCCATACCGATCTGATCTTGCATATGATAGAAGACGATGTATATGCCAAGCCTTGAATGCATGAATAGAGTGTGCGTATGAAGGGAGAAAGTTGTTTTGAGTATAAATACTCATTTTTGATATTTTGTTAAGGGGGATGGTAGAGAAAAGCTCTCGTATTGTAAAGTTTTAGTAAAGCCTCTGGCTTCTGGTTATGTATCTGTATTTGAGACCTCTTGTTTAATGACAGTCGTATTTCTTTCTTCATCTTGTTTTCCTCTGATACTAAAAGAGTTCATGATTAACTGATTCTCTTGAATTATTGTGATTGCATTATGATGGATGTTCGATTGTGGTGCTTTTATAATTCCTTTCAGTTTCTTTATGATTTGAACTCAAGAAGATTTTGATTTTGAGTTTTTATTCTTTGGGCTGATGGAAGACCCGATGTCCATGACAAACCTTTACATCCTTATCACTAAATTCTTCCTCCTACTCACCCTTACTACAACCTATTGACTGAAGTCAAATTAAGACATCACCTGCTTGTGCATACGAGTCCATTTTTGTGATCTAAGACAATATTTCCTTGAGATTGTGCCCATTTGACCCTTTTATAACCAACATGTGACCTTAAATACTAATGGGTACTAGGCTTACCTCTACCGCATCCCAGGGGTGAATTCTGGTGCTAAAATCTAGTTCCTTCAATTCCCATAGATACCTCGGGTTAGACTTCAAATTCTTGTGGGTGATGTCGAAAGGGACAGTATCTAAGGGTTTGGTTGGTAAATTTTGTTGGACAACTGAGAGGGGGGGGTGAATCAGTTGTTACCATGCTTAAACAATTATGCTTCTTTTAAAAACATGTACAAGGCACTCAATGTTGATCACAATAATGCAGGGATATAAACAATGACACATTTAGCATCAGTCACATATATGAGAAACAAAAAGATAGATATTTCCTGAGGAAACCCATACAGGATAAAAACCTCTTCTTCTTTATATGATAAGTATTATCTACATTCTTTACATTATCATAAATATGAGCACCAACTCATTGTGAGGCTACAACCTCTATTTTTGCAAGCTACAACTTGCTGAGAGCACCAACTCTTTGTTTTCTCTAGCACCAACTCCCTGGTTACTCTAGCACCAACTAGAAGGAAGCACCAACTCCCTATGTTCAAGCACCCACTTGAACTTCTGAGGACAACAATCCTCCCTAGCACCTCCCAACCACCCTGTGTTATAAATATTTGCTACTGAAACTCATCACTGTTTTGATGCATTTCGTTGTTCTATCTGCCTCACTGCCTTCCTGCACACATGACTTGCGCTTTCTGTTCTTCTGCTTTTTATGCTCTGTGCGCCATGTCCATTCACTGCACAGTTCCTCTGCTGTTCAATTCAGTTGTTGCACTCTCCTCCTTCTTCACACATGAATCACCTTCAACAACAGCAACCACAACAACTCCAATAGCAACCACATCTCTTCTCTGTACCATGTACTTATAGCTTCTGTGCACCTTGTGCATGCAATATTAGCCATTCCTTTGCATGCTCACACCGCGCCAATTTTCTCCACAACTCGAGTGCTCTGTCTAATCATCATCGTGACTCTTCATCTTCTCTGGCTGTTTTTCCACTCATTTAGTATCACTGTATGTTATGCTGAGATTCCTCAACCTCTTTGGCATCTGAGACTCTTCATCTTCTTTTTGATAGTTGAGCTCACCTTCTCTGTTCCAGTTACAGGCTTCAACGCTCATCCAGCTATCAATCGCCTCCACGAACTTCTTAATCCCTATTGAAGATTCCCAGAGACTCTTCACCTCGTTTGTCAATCACCACAAAGTGTCTTCAAGTCCTCTGGCAGAAACCATCAGTGGTTTTTGGCAGTTACACTGTGACGTGCAACAGTAGCCCTCCGGTCTCCTTTAGTTTCATCTTCACCATTGGATTAACTCTGAAGAGTATTGTCGTTATTTATGTGTTTCACACTTTTGCAATTCGGAGATTCTGTGATGAGGCATCTTGACTCTTCATGTCATGATCTCTGAAAAGGAGCTTGGCTACTCTAGCTCCCTCCTCTACGTGACCATAGGTGGTGACCACCGGTTATAGTGACATTTCACCTTTTCGGTATTTCGGCATTCGTATGATCCCGTGTCTTGACACTACCAGATGCAATCCCTGAAATTCCGAGGCAAAGATTATCTGCACTAGGTCCTTCCTCCACATGACCACACGCGGTGACCACAAGCTACGCCAAAAGGCGCTGTGAACTTATGATCTTCATCGACCCTGATCGACGGTCCACGATCTCGATGAATCAACGGTCCATATCTCATCGTGAATTCACATCTCGCTGTTCCTTAGATGGAGATTCTCGTCACTCCAAGTCACGATAGGTGAGACTCCGAGATGGAGCTCAGATCAATGGTCTAGGATTTTGGTGTATTGACGGTCCATATCTCATCATGAATTCGCATCTCGCGGTTCCTTAGATGGAGGTTATTGTCACTCCATGTCACAATAAGCGAAGCTCTGAGATGGAGATTAGATCAACGGTCCAGAACCCTTGGTGATATGACGGTCCAGATCTTATCGTGAGTTCGCATCTCGTGATTCCTTAGATGGAGGTTCTTGTCACTCCAAGTCGTGATAGGCGAAGCTTCGA
>JASDQU010436543.1:14064-32551 GCA_032191745.1 Picea mariana
TGATAGTTGAGCTCACCTTCTCTGTTCCAGTTACAGGCTTCAACGCTCATCCAGCTATCAATCGCCTCCACGAACTTCTTAATCCCTATTGAAGATTCCCAGAGACTCTTCACCTCGTTTGTCAATCACCACAAAGTGTCTTCAAGTCCTCTGGCAGAAACCATCAGTGGTTTTTGGCAGTTACACTGTGACGTGCAACAGTAGCCCTCCGGTCTCCTTTAGTTTCATCTTCACCATTGGATTAACTCTGAAGAGTATTGTCGTTATTTATGTGTTTCACACTTTTGCAATTCGGAGATTCTGTGATGAGGCATCTTGACTCTTCATGTCATGATCTCTGAAAAGGAGCTTGGCTACTCTAGCTCCCTCCTCTACGTGACCATAGGTGGTGACCACCGGTTATAGTGACATTTCACCTTTTCGGTATTTCGGCATTCGTATGATCCCGTGTCTTGACACTACCAGATGCAATCCCTGAAATTCCGAGGCAAAGATTATCTGCACTAGGTCCTTCCTCCACATGACCACACGCGGTGACCACAAGCTACGCCAAAAGGCGCTGTGAACTTATGATCTTCATCGACCCTGATCGACGGTCCACGATCTCGATGAATCAACGGTCCATATCTCATCGTGAATTCACATCTCGCTGTTCCTTAGATGGAGATTCTCGTCACTCCAAGTCACGATAGGTGAGACTCCGAGATGGAGCTCAGATCAATGGTCTAGGATTTTGGTGTATTGACGGTCCATATCTCATCATGAATTCGCATCTCGCGGTTCCTTAGATGGAGGTTATTGTCACTCCATGTCACAATAAGCGAAGCTCTGAGATGGAGATTAGATCAACGGTCCAGAACCCTTGGTGATATGACGGTCCAGATCTTATCGTGAGTTCGCATCTCGTGATTCCTTAGATGGAGGTTCTTGTCACTCCAAGTCGTGATAGGCGAAGCTTCGAGATGGATCTCAGATTGATGGTCCAGAATTCTTGGTTATCTGATGGTCAAGATCTTTTCTTGATCTCGCATATCGCAAGTTTGAACCTCTTTCCTTTGGATTTCATGACTTGCGAAACTCCAAAATGGAGTCTTTGTGGTGCTCTGATATTTCGCCACGTGTCCTCTTGATCAATGGTCCATGACTACCCCCGATGGACAGCCAGGATTCCTTCATAGTTTTGGAGAGTTGGATGACTCTTGGACTTATCCGCCTTGCAGCTTCACCATATCTAACGGCTATTGAGCCTTTGTAGATACCCCAGATCCTACAGCCCAGATCTTCTCGCAATTTCACCACTTCATGATTTCGCCACTTCATGATTTCGTCCACCTTCGTGATTTCACCGCTTTGTGATTTTTTCCACCTTGCGATTTCCTCACTTCGCGATTTCACCACTTCACAATTTCGCCACTTCGGTGGTGAAGTGTTTCGACACTTCAACTCCCAGTATCCGAAATTTTAAAATGGAGTTTACTCTTCCATTATCACTGCGCTGCTGATCATGCTGATCTTTGCCATCATTGTTCTTGCCATCAATGGCAAGCTTACTCCCAACTATAAACCTTCCAACAATCTCCTCCTTTGGCATTGATGGCAACCCTGAACGACTGCGCTAATCTGTTTGGACCTCCAACTGTAGCATCCAATCTAGACAACTCCTTTTCTCCCTCTTTGACATCAATGTCAAAGAAAACATGCTCCTCCTGAGCTATTGCAGTAATTTTATGAGGTATCAGATATGCAATCAATACAAGACTCCCCCTCACAAGATGGACTTTCTTACATGTGAGACGGGATAACACCCATCTTCTGTCTGAGATATTCAAATGGTGTCTTGGGTAGAGATTTAGTAAAAATGTTTGCAATTTGTTCTGTGGTTGGAATGTAATGGGCTTGAACAATTTGATTGGAGACCTGCTCTCTCAGAAAATGATATTTTATTGGAATATTCTTGGTCTTGGAGTGGAATACAGGATTTTTAGACACACTGATGGCACTAGTGTTATCACAATGAATTGGGATCGGTGCTGTGTATTTTACCTTCAAATATGCAAGTGTCTGAATCATCCATAATACCTGAGTGCAACAGGTAGCAGCAGCAATATACTCTACCTCTGTGGTTGATAAAGAAATGGAACCTTGCTTTTTACTAAGCCAGGCTACTAAGGAGTCACCCAGGAAGAATGCTCCTCCACTGGTGCTTTTTCTCTCATCAACATAGTTTTCCCAATCTACATATGAATAAGAAATTAGTTGAAGATTTTGATTTCTGGGATACCACAGACCATAAGTCATTGTTTCTTTCAAATACCTAAATATCCTTTTGATAGCTTACAAATGACTCTGTTTAGGTGCAGCCTGATATCTTCCTACCATTCCTACAACATGCATTATCTCTGGGCGAGATGCTGTGATGTACAATAGGCTTCCTATCATTGATCGATATGAGCTTTGATCAACATCAGGTGAATCATCATCCTTGCTTAATTTACATCCAGTTACCATAGGTGTACCCACAGGTTTAGAATCTTCCATTTGAAACCTTTTCAGTGTTTCTCTTAGATATTTTTCTTGAGAAATGAACATCCCTTCGGACCTCTGAGTAATTTGCAGACCAAGAAAAAATGGCAGTTCTCCTATCATAGACATTTCAAATTCAGACTCCATGGCAGAAGCAAACCATTGTACTAATGAATCCTTATTACATCCAAAGATGATGTCATCTACATAGACCAGTACGATGAGAAAATTATTATCCTCTGTTTTAATATACAGATTGCTGTCAGCTGTTCCTCTCTTGAACCCTTTGTCTTTGAGATATGTATCCAGTCTTTGATACCAGGCTCGAGGGGCTTGTTTTAAACCATATAAATCTTTCTTTATCTTGCATACTAAGTCAGGGTTATCAGACAGTTTGAAATCCTTTGGTTGTTCCATATAGACTTCTTCACTTAAATCTTCATTTAGAAAGGCTGACTTGACATCCATTTGGTAGACTTTAAACCTTTTATGACAAGCATAGGCAAGAAACATTCTGATAGCTTCTAATCTTGCTACAGGCGCAAATGTTTCACCAAAATCCAATCCTTCTATCTGAGCATAGCCTTTACAAACTAACCTTGCTTTGTTCCTGATAACTTGTCCTTGCTCATTCAACTTATTCCTAAAGATCCATTTGGAGCCAATGATGTTTTTACCTTTAGGTCTTTGAACCATCTCCCATGTATTGTTTTTCTCAATCTGATCAAGTTCATCATTCATTGCTCTAACCCAGTGATCATCTTTGTTGTCTTCATTGAAATTCTTGGGTTCCAGCATGGATATGAAAGCTATATGATATTGTTTGGTGGTTTTGATTAGCTTTCTCCTGGTTTGTACACCTTTGTCTTTTTCTCCAATTATCTGACTTGCAGGATGATTCTTTTGAATGATTCTGGAGGAGGAATTTGAATTTGACTACTGATTTGAGTCTGTCTGAGTGTCTGAGTCTTCATTTGATTCAGAGTCTTCATTTTCTGATTCTTGGACCTATTTATCTTCAACTTCAGCTGTGTCTTCTGTAGAAGACTCATTTTTGTACATATTTCTTTCTGGGATTCCTTCATCAACTTTTACATCAATACAGTCAACCATTTTATGCAGCCTCTTATTATAGCATATGTATCCTTTACTATTTGTATCATACCCTAAGAAGATACCTTCATTTACCCTATCATCATATTTGCCAAGGTTTTCATCATTATTCTTTATATATCATTTACTCCCAAAGACTTTGAAGTGTTTAATTGAAGCAGGTCTTCCAAAGCACAATTCATAAGGTGTCTTGTCACTTTGGGGTCTAAGGTGGGATTTGTTAAGAACATGGACTGCTGTGTGGATTGCTTCTACCCAGTAGGTTTGACCAATCTTCTTCTCATTCATCATTGACCTGGCCATTTCCTGCACTGTTCTGTTTTGCCTCTCAACTACTCCATTTTGTTGTGGATTTCTTGGGATTCTGTATTCTCTCTTGATCCCATGCTCATCGTAGAATTCCTTGGAGTCTCTTGACATAAACTCTCCTCCCCGGTCTGATCTTACTGCCTTTAACCTCTTCCCTATTTGAGTCTTAGTTAAAGCCTTAAATATTTTAAACTTCTCAAATGCTTCAGCTTTTTCTTTGAGAAAGGAAACCCAAGTAAGTCTGGAGTAATCATCGATAATCAACATGAAGTAGTTTTCTTTCCTTTTGCCTTCCTGTCTTGATGGTCCACATAAATCCATATGAACTAGTTGGAGTGGTTTTTCTGTTGAAGTGAAACTCTTGGACTTAAACTGTGTCCTATTTTTCTTCCCTTCTTGGCAAGGTTTACACATTGAATCTTGGGGATTTGATATCCTCAGAAGATCTTTTACTGCCTCAAGTTTTTTGAGTTTGATTAAGTGGTGAAAGTTTAGATGTCCAAGTCTCCTATGCCATAACTAGCTTTCATCATGTCTTCTTAGATGACATTCTTCTCTATTTTCTTTCAGCACATATACATTATATTCTGTCCTTATGCATTTGGCCACCACTTGTCCTGAGGTTACAGATTTTATCTTGCAGTCCTTAGATGTGAACACCACTTCACATCCTCTGTCACACATTTTACTTACACTGAGCAGATTATGTTTCAACCCATCTACAAGGAGAACATCCTGGGCTTTTCCTTTTCCATTACTTAAGCTCACCATCCCTTTGCCCTTTATTTTTCCTGGAGCATCATTTCCAAAGGTTACATTTCCTGATTTGCTTTCACTTAGAGATAGAAACTTGCCTTTGTCTTCCATCATGTGTTTGGAGAATCCACTGTCTATATACCAAGGATTTGTTTTTCTTTGAGCGGACAACACTAATCCACACTTGTCACTTTCCATTTTCTTCCAAAACTTAACATTTTCAGYAGGGGATTTTGAATCTGGTTCATATTACCTTAGATGACAGTCAATAGATTTGTGTCCATAGTTATGACAGATGTAGCATTCAATCTCATTTTTCAACAAGTTAAACTTATTGGTTCAGCGTTGTCTACTCATTGACTGTTGATTATTTCTTGACCTCTTTAGTTGCATGTCCCTGGACTTAAATTGGCAATTGGCAATCAGTGAAGGTTTGTTACTTGGTTGCATCATTCTTTGTTGTGGCAAGTATTTATTCCTTTGAAGTCTTAATTGCTCATGTCTAAGTCTTAAGAAACAATTTACAGCTTTGTGACCAAAGTTAGCACAGTAGAAACAATAGCCATAGAAAAATTCTTTGTACCTGGAAAGTGGTTGTCTTCTTTGAGCAAATCGATTTCTTCCAGGATGATGACGTCTTTCAGTAGTAAGTGCATTACTTCTTTGTTCTATAGATTTAGATCTGGTATCTTTTACCTTACTCGACCTGGGTGGATGATTGTCTTCCTTTGTTTCTGTAGGTTTGTTATTGTCATTGGTTGTACTTTTGACAAACTTGATGGGTTCTTCATTTCTTGGCTTACCACTACTTGATCCCTCTTCATAACCCAAGCCAGTTTTCAGCTTTGGATTCCTTTGCTGATTCAGAATGGTGGCCAATCCTTCTAAGGCTTTGATACTTGATAGATTCTAATTATACAAGGCTTGAAACTTCTCCATTTCTTTCCTCGTTTTCACTACTTCTTGTTCTAATGCTTCACATCTTGCATTCTTTTCTGATAGCTGTTGTTTTAGAATCTCTTCAATTTTCTTTGCCTCTTCCAATTCTACTTTTAGTAGGACAAGGCCTTCATTAGGTTCTTTACTATCTTTCGCGGACTGTATCAACAATTGTCTTTGCTTTTTGTTCTTGATTCTTAGTCTGTCAATCTCTTCCAGTGCACTGATCAGTTCTCCTTCCATGTCAACCACAAATTCTTCTTAATTAACACCACTCCCTGTGTTGTTATTGTCATAGTCCTCTTTGGCCATAAGTATGAATTCATTTAGTTTATCTTCAATAGATGAATCATTGTCTTCATCATCTGAAGGATCATCATCATTGTTTACGCAAAGACTTTTCTTCTTAAAGTTATTCTCTTTAAAGAAATTTTTGTGTTTGTATTTCTCCTCATCATCACAAGTCTGATCCTTTCCTTTGTGGGGACGTTTATTTGCAAAATGACCTATCCTACCACAGTTGAAGCATTTGAAAGGTATTTTACCTTTGTATTTGCTTGATCCCTTCTTTAGTCTCTTCACAATTTTTTCTTCAATTTCATCGGGCTCAGAATCCTCATTCTTGTCTTCCCTAAATGATGCTTCTCTAGAGGTGGGTTTATCTCTAACTATTATCATTTCATATGCAGTCAATGTTCCTAGAATTTGATCAAACTCTAAGGTTTTTAGATCATTAAGTTGTTCTATGGCGGAGACTTTCGAGTTGAATCTATCTGGGAGAGATCTCAAGATTTTCTGAACTAAAGAAGGTTCCTCAACTTTTTCACCAAGTGCTTTCATTGCATTTACCATTTCTTCTACTCTCAGAAAGTATTTTCCAACTATTTCCTCTTCCTTCATATTCAGCTGTTCAAACTGTGTTCTGTAGGTTTTAAGCTTGGCGTCCTTTACCTTCTCATTACCTTCATAACTGCTAATGAGTTTGTCCCACATTTCTTTGGTAGTTCCTAGGTGCATAAATTTTACGAATTCTGCTTCTGTAAGCCCACTCAGGATAGCATTCATAGCCTTAGCGTTGAAGCTAAATTCTAGCTTGTCATCCTTATTAGCTAGTACAACTGGCTTTACATAACTAGTATCTACCACATCCCAGACATCTGCACCTAAATACATTATGTAGGTTCTCATTCTAACTTTCCAAAAGGAAAAGTTCGTTCCATTGAACAGAGGAGCCTTATTGGTTGAATTTCCTTCATGACTTGACATGTTTAATCTCTAGGATCTACCCTTAAATAAAAGGGGCCCGCTCTGATACCAATTGTTGGACAACTGAGAGGGGGGGGTGAATCAGTTGTTACCGTGCTTAAACAATTATGCTTCTTTTAAAAACCTTTACAAGGCACTCAATGATGATCACAATAATGAAGGAATAGAAACAACGACACATTCAGCATCAGTCACATATATGAGAAACACAAAGACAGATATTTCCCGAGGAAACCCATACAGGGTAAAAACCTCTTCTTCTTTATATGATAAGTATTATCTACATTCTTTACATTATCATACATATGATCACCAACTCATTGTGAGGCTACAACCTCTGTTTTTGCAAGCTGCAACTTGCTGAGAGCACCAACTCTCTGTTTTCTCTAGCACCCACTAGAAGGAAGCTACAACTCCTTGGTTTCTCTAGCACCAACTAGAAGGAAGCACCAACTCCCTGGTTTCTCTAGCACCAACTAGAAGGAAGCACCAACTCCCTATGTTCAAGAACCCACTTGAACTTCTGAGGACAACAATCCTCCCTAGCACCTCCCTACCACCCTGTTTTATAAATCTTTGCTACTGAAACTCATTATAGTGATATAATGTTCAACAATGGCTTACCAGACTCATCACCGTTCTGTTGCATTTCGTTGCTCTGTTTTCCTCACTGCCTTCCTGCACACGACTTGCGCTGTTTGTTCTTATGATTTTTATGCTCTGTGCGCCATGTCCATTCACTACACAATTTCTCTTCTGTTCAATTCAGCTGTTGCACTCTCCTCCTTCTTCACACATGAATCACCTTCAACAACATCAACCACAACAACTCCAACATCAACCACATCTCTTCTCTGTACCGTGTACTTATAGCTTCTGTGCACCTTGTGCATGCAATATTAGCCATTCCTTTGCATGCTCACACCGCACAAATTTTCTCCACAACTTGAGTGCTCTGTCTGATCATCATCATGACTCTTTAGCTTCTCTGGACATTTTTTCACTCGTTCAACATCATTGTATGTTATGCTAAGATTCCTCAGCCTCTCTGGCAGTTGAGACTCTTCGTCTTCTCTGTGACAGTCGAGCTCACCTTCTCTGTTCCAGTTACAGGCTTCAATGCTCATCCAGCTGTCAATCACCTCCACGAACTTCTTCATCCCTCTTGAAGATTCCTAGAGACTCTTCACCTCCTTTTTCAATCACCCCAAAGTGTCTTCGAGTCCTTTGGCAGAAACCATCAGTGGTTTCTGGAAGTTACAATGTGACATGCAACAGTAACCCTCTGGTCTCCTTGAGTTTCATCTGCACCGTTGGATTAACTCTAAAGAGTATTGTTAATGGCCAGGATTCCTTGCAGCTTCACCATATCTAATGGCTATTGAGCCTTCATAGATACCCCAGATCCTACGGCCCAGATCTTCTCGCGATTTCTCCACTTCGTGATTTCACCGCTTTGCGATTTCATCCGCCTTCGAGATTTTGCCGCTTTGTGATTTCCTCCACCTTGCAATTTCGTCACTTTGTGATTTCACCACTTCACGATTTCGCCACTTTGGTGGTGAAGTGTTTCAACACTTCAACTCCTAGTATCCAAAATTCTAAAATGGAGTTTACTCTTCCATTATCACTGCGCTGCTGATCATGCTGATCTTTGCCATCGTTGTTCTTGCCATCAATGAAAAGATTACTCCCAACTATAAACCTTCCAACAAATTTATGTTCAACCCTAGGCCTTCCCACTACACACTATCACTTTCTAATCATAAAACTCTATTTATGATGTCACTAATTCCTTTGTCTTTTTTTTCTCTGCTCCACTCACTCTATTGAAATTTTTTCTCACACACTTCTAGCACCTACCTATAGTCCATGTATCCTTATCGAATCAAGGAAATCTTAATAGCCTTGTCAGCTCATGCTTTTCTACCTTCATGATCCCTTGTGTTGTTGGATTTAATCATTAGAGAATATTTCCCAACAATTCCTTTCTTGATTCTTTTGTGCGACTTCTTGATTTCTGGAACTACTAAAAGAACTCAAACCGATGTGCATATTTCATATCTTGGACTTGGTGTGCAATATCAAAACTTGGTCCGACACACACTTCTTGTCCTTATTTTCTCATTTAGCATAGGTGCGTAAAAAAATTGAATGGGCGCATACCAAACATGGAAGAAGCATGCATAAAACTTTGAATGAGCGTGCACAACTTCATGTGTGCTAACGTGTGAGATTAACCCAAAAATTTGGGTTCCAACAATGCAATGAAGTTCAGAGAAGGCCAATAGTCAATATTGTATTGAAGGAAGGGTTCATGAATTTTCTTATTAAGAAAGTTCTCATTGTAATATTCGAAGATAGATATATGTTTGAGTGTGTGCATGAGATATTCTAGGATGAATTTTTGGTGAATTTGTGTGAATCACTAGAAAGGTTTGTGGAGAAGCATTGGCATTGGCACTCATCATGAAAATTTGAGTGGACCATTGAGAACCTCATAAAAATTCAATGGTATGACAACAAATTAACTAAGCAAACAATTTGTAGTACAAGGGTGCAATAGAAGTTTATACTTTGGAGTTTTTAGTAAAATTCCATTAGTGTTTGACGAATGCACTTGAATTCATTTAGAAAAGACCACACAGAAGGATGATAAAATAAATATTGGTGTGGATAAAGATGTTGATGGTTAAATGGGGTATGTTTTCTAGACCTTCCACGATAGAAATGTAAACCTTGCATGGAGGCATGGATTGGTGGGAGGACCTAATGGAAAATCCGATGTCATAAGTTGATCAAAGGACTGGTGATGGTAAAGGAAATGGACTGTGAAAGAGAACAACATAAGTGACAATAAATAAATGTAGACATGGAAAATAACTGGTGGCAAGGATAGATGTAAAATATCAAAGCCAAAAAAGAGTTTTTGAATAGAGAAGATGATCTTGAACTACATATGAAGTGTGAGATCATGTAAAGAATAAAACAAGTACATGAAGAATCTTTGACCAACTTTGAAAGTGAAGATCAATAAAGTGCAATGATGTGAAGATAAAAAAAGTTCACATATGTGGAGAGAACTTCTAAATAAATGAAATGATGAATACACTACTACATATTGGAAAAATTGCGACGACTACTTGCGACGAAAATACTCTTTCGTTGCAAAATTCTTAAGAAAAAGTTCAATTTTTCAATTTTGATCTAAATCCACCCTGTATTCATCACTCTATTGATGGACACAAACTATCATCAGTGTTGAGACAATAGTCAAGATGGTGGACTGATGTCTCAATTTTGACAAAATTGTGTTTTCGTCGCAAGAGCGACGACCACTTTTGACTTTTATAAAGTTTGTCGCACTAGCTCTGAATGCACTGTTATAACCGTTCCCGTCTTCACAAAGTGAAAGTGACCTAAATATAACAAATAAATAGGTAAAAACAAAAAATATCTAGGTCATGTTCATCACAATTGCGACGACGGTGACCTAAATTGACATATAAATATTTGACGATTTAAATATGTTGCGACAATCTTGTTATAACAATGACGGTTCCGAAAGGGTATTTTTTTGCGGAAGAATGTCACCGAATACAGTTAGAGGTGGGAAAAAAAGTAAAGTGGGTGAAAAGGGTGATGGTAGATGTTATTTCCCTTGCCAAAAATGTTGCCTCATACGTCCCATAAGAATTCTAATAGTAACATCTACAAAACATTATAGGAAATATGGGCACATTGATGGTGGATCGAATGAATATCGTCCCATGGTAATTAGCTATATATTCATTATATTTTTTTATTTTGCCAATTTTATATAAAACTATATATATGTGTGTGTGTATATATATATATTGAATGTTTGTTATAGTATACACTAATTTTGCATGATTGTTTCTATTATAAGGCCCTCTAACCTTCCGCAAAATATTGCACCAAGTATTAGTAGAAATGATGTTGTACAAGCTGAGGAACATCGTGACCAAGAAAATGAGGATCTCATGGAAGAAGATGATGGGACAAATCAAATGATCCAAGATTTGTTTTCGCATCCAGATGAGGATAGGGACAATGTTGGTAATTATGATGAACCTCTATTAGAAAAGGTAAAGAAATGACTTTATGAAGGATCAAAAGAAAATCTTATCTCCACTACATTGTTGCTAGTGAACTTAAAGGTTATGAATAATTTGTCGAACACTTGTATGACATAGATTCTACGGTATGTAATATGTTTCATCTCATATTATACATAAATGTTGATTTTTTTCTATTTGTATTTAGTGTTAATTAATGTGTAAAATAAGAATGCAATTTTTACGATTAATATTCTTACATTAACTAGTTTTTTATTATGTTGTAGATTTCTAGGTGAATTTTTGTTACCATCGTCAAATATTTTACCTCGCACATATCGAGGTTTGCATGCCATTATGAAATACATTGGAATGGATTATCAAACTATAGATGCATGTCCTAATGACCATATTATATATTATGGACAACATCCTTCGAAAACTAAATTTCTGCAATGTCGTATCAGTAGATATCGAACCAATCAAGTAACAAAGAAGGTGCCTCAAAAGGTTCTTCATCATATTCCCATAATTCCACGTTTGCAGCGATTGTTTAGGTGTGAAAGCATAGAAAAATTTATGGATTACCATGCATGTAATAGAAGTGGAGATGGTGTTCTTCAAATTCCTGCCAATGGTTTTGCATTTAGGGAAATTGAGGAAAAATGGGAATATTTCAAAGATGAACCTCATAATGTTAGGCTTTCATTGCCAGCTAACGGTGTTAATCCATTCAGAGAGGTGAAGATCTATTTACTTAGTGTGGCCTATTTTTTTTATCAACAATAACATTCCTCCTTGGATGTCAATAAAGAGGGAGCACATAATGTTGACAATGATTGTTCTAGGTATTTCTTTACATTAATGTTTTGAATGTAACATTTTCATTCATTTCAATTTTTGCATAATATCTTTTGTTTATTTATTTACTTATATATTACATCATATCATTCCTACAATAATTATGTGTAATTTAAAACAATTAGGTAAGTACTAGTTTAAAGATATGAATGTATATATCGAGCCTCTTATTGACGAGCTACTAAAGTTATGGGATGACATCACAATGTATGACATATGTAAACCAATCGGGGAGAAGAAATTTAAATTCCGTGGAATACTTTTATGGACAATTCATGATGCCCCTGGACTAACACATTTTTGTGGTATGTAGCATTCTAATATTTCTCTTTAANTTCAAACAAAGGGTAAATTTCCATGTCTAATTTGTGGCCCTAAGATGAAGTATCGTCATTCAAAAATTTTAGGAAATATGGTGTTTGATGAGTATAGGCACCTTCTTCCTAAGAACCATAGGTATCGTACTACCAAAAAACATCTTTTCAATGGGAAAGAAGAGACTGGTTTAAAACCATGAAGAATGACACCTCACATATGGAGGTTGGAATATAATAGAAATCATCAAGGTACTCAATTTCATAATGTATCATAGATCATGTAATGTTTTGAATGTTTATTTTAATCATTGAATTTATTTTACCGCATTTTATAATTATTTTTGTGATTTCTTTTATGCTTCATGAAGGCCGCAATCATCATGAAGGTATTAATAATGGGCTTCCACAAGGAATGAAATGTTATCCCTCTCAATTCATGAGGTTTCCCTACTATGAGGAGCTAAAAATATCTCATTTGTTTTATACAATGCATATCGGGAAGAATGTGACTGAAATGTTATGGTGAATCATAGATGGTAGGAGGGACAGAAAAAATTGTCAAAATTTGTACTTACATTCAGGAAGCCAATCATGCAATGCGAAGTGCGATCCAATATTCAAATAGATCAGATGGAGTACTATACCTAAATAAACTTCCATGGTTATTAACAGAGCAACAAAGAAATGATGTAAAATAGGCCATTCAAAGAATTAAATTTCCCATGGGTTTTGTTCCAAACATAAATAATATCTTAACAAAGAAAGGTGAATTTGGTGGGGTAAAAACACATGATTGGCATACCTTCATTAAGGTAATAATTTTGGTATACATATTTATATATATTAGCTTTATACATCTTTTATTATTTTTATTTTTTCTTGTCTACTTTGGTCGAAACAAATAATGATTTATTTTTTTGTTACAGTATGTTCTACCGTTATCTCTCCCAAATGACTTTGACAACAATGTCAAACAAGTTATACACGATCTTGAAAAATACATGAGGTAAGTAGTTGTGATTTATATGCAAAATGTTCTTTCAAATTATTGTTGTACTTAATGACACATGTTTTACTTGTAATGTAATATATTATATTATGTTATATTGAAACATGTTAGTTTCTTGTGTCATGATCTCATGTAGATGGTTGTCATTGAAATAAATCCATGAATATGATATAAAGTATTGGAAGAGATAAATTCCTCGTCTAATGTGTGAAATGAAAAAGTATATACCTCCAACATTTTTCAATGCACAAGAACACTACGTCATACACCAAGTTGAGGAAATTGAAATTTGTGGACCTGTTCACACAAGGTCAATGTGGATGGTGGAGAGGCACTTGAAATCATTGAAGGTGTTGGTTAGACAAAGAGCACATCTTGAGGGTTCTATGGTGGAGGGATATATTGCATATCAATCCATGGTGTATATTAGCCAGTATCTTCCTAAATTAGCAGCGCCAACTATGCATACATTGGATCGCATTTGGGATTTGAACTCCATAAAAAAAATTGAAGATCAGGAGCATCTATTGGGGCAAGGTAGAATGAAAAAAATGAGAGGTAATATATTAATAATTGTGAAAATTTATATTAATAATACATATAAAGTTTCATTTTTTGTGTATATGATCATACTCATTAATTTATTAATATAATTTATTTCATAAATTATAAACATTTATAATTACCTGCATATTGGACATTATAACTAATATTTAATATTGGTGAATTATGTTTTTTTTATTCAGTTGCTCAAGAGTGGGATGCACTGCATTTATACATTGAAAATAATTTTGAATGGATGAATGTATGGATTGAAAGATGTAAACAACATAATGGAGGTAGGTTATCATGGAAACGATTGTCTGAATTGGTTAGAGAAGCTCGTCGTAACGGAGATGCCAATGTTATGCAAAGGGAAATTGATTTAGCATATGGTTTGAAAGATGGACAGGTAAGAAAATTCACCCATTTTATTCAGTTATTTTATATTATATTAATGTGACTACATGTGTACTATATTTTTCATATACTTTCAAAGTTATATAAATATATGTTAATTTATTAATTGACAATGCATCTTTTACATATATGACATATCGCAGTTGAAACACCACAAGGCTATGTGGTGCAATGGTCATAAATTTCGCATCAAAAAATTGGATGAAACTAGGAAAACTTCTGATAGTGGGATAACTGCAGTATTCTAGGTCACTAATGTTTCCTCTAGGAGTGACAGACATCCCCGAGAATTTGAAAATAGATACTATGGGTATTTAAATGATATACTTGAGTGTGACTTTAATTGCTTCAAATTAGTTCTATTCAATGTCAAATGGTATAGGTTACGAATACATAAACGCGATGAGGAACGAACTGTTATTCAACATGCCAATGGATTTCCAATGATTAAAACAATGGTGTTTGAAAGAGGACATGATCGCTATGTTTTTCCAAGCCAATGTGAACAGGTCTTTTACTCAAATGTTCTAGGTGAAAGGGATTGGTCATTTGTTGTTAGATATGCTCCAAGAGGAAGGCCAATTAAGTATACTCATTTATAGGAAGAAGATGATATTAAAGATCAAGAAGACGATTCGACAGATCAGACAAAGCCGGAAGATCATGGAGGGTCGACAGATGAAGATGAAGAAGAAGATCTGATCCAGGCATAGGAGACAATATTGCAATTCTTGATGATGATGTCAACAAAAATATGCTCGAAAATGACATTGATGACGATGATGATATCATCAATCCTTTCAACATCGTTTCATAACCAGATGATGATACAGATGTCGAGTTCGTTGAAGAAGATGATCAAGATACAGAATAAGGATGATTACACAGATGTTGAGGTTGGATTAGGTACCTGACTATATAATATTTTATTTTGTATGAATTATTGTCTTAAAATAATTTACTTATAATGTCATGGGTCAATTACATGTTTTTAAGTTTTATGCGACATTTTTATATCCTATGTTACATGTTGTTTAATTATTATTTGAAAACTGAAAATAGTTTCCGATATACTAAAGTACATGGTAGATTAAAAATATCATTTAGAAACACATAATTTCATGTACCTTCATTAATTTTTGTTTTTGTAGTTTCTATGCATGAATCTTAATAGGATGTTGCTTTCGATTATTTTTTATTTTATAGATTGGGTTTTGGGGATCAATTGAGAGTGATGTGAGGGGGAGGGGAGGGGCCATATGAGCTTCCACCTTCACGTGGTTGGCCTTGTTCAGTAGAGGATAAATTATTCTTGAAACCAAGAGAAGCTCTTTCATTTTTATACCATCATGATCATATAATATTTCATCAATATTGTTGTCACAGTATTTCATGCATCAACGAAGTTTCGATGAACATGTTTGTCATTTCTATAGAATTTTTTTTGAAACCCAAATTTTATTTCAATGTACACAATTTGGTTGACGCATCAAATTATCAAATTTTAATTTCAAAGTATAAAATTTTAAGTTCAAGTTGATAAACCAAATATGAAATTAATCCAAGCATCATATCATCGCAAGAGAGATGAATGTAAATAATCTTGCGATGAATTTTCTATATTATTGACGAAAAAAGTTGGTCGATATAAGTATAGCTAATTCATCGCAAGAATGTTGTGTCTAATTTTAATGGTGTTACATGGTTTGAAAGGAGTGTAGGGCTTATATTATGGTGCAATGTAGTGTAGTCTATAAGAACAATCTCTATGCCAAACCTCAAAATGGATAGTACCATATATTGTTCATAAGACAAATATTCTTTGTATGTTTCCTTTGTGGTGGCTCAAGCCCTCAGCACACATGATGCCAGACAATGAAATGTAACAATTTGACTATTGAATGATAGTGTTATGTCACCCATGGTTAAGGAAAGAACTTAAGGTTCTTAGGTCCTATTTGAATCTTCTTAGAATTGAGATTCATTACATAGTCCTTGAAAAAAGAAAAAATACTTATGTACAAATCTTGCGACAAATTTGCTATACAAATCACAATAGTTTTTGTCTCAATTGCGACGACTGATACAAATCTTGCGACGAACATGCTATACAAATCACAGAAATTGTATAGCGATTTCATCACTATATACCCTGTTTTCATCACAATCACGATGAACTCCTCGAAAGTTGATTCATCTTAATTTTTTCACTTACTTTGACTATATTGTCGAGTGTGCGATGATTTCACTACTGTGTTTCTCTTTCAACGAATTCTTTACTTAGTCGTATTGGCGATGGTATTTCTTTTTTTGTCACAATTGTGACAACTTGCCTACTTTCGTCGCTCTTGCGACATTAATCAAGGTTTGTCGCACGTGCCACGTCACATGAAATGAAGTTTGGGAGAATCAAGATTCATCACAATATCCATGACACAATGTCGAAAGAGCGTCGAAATAGCCGTCACAAAATGACCCAAATTTGCTAGTGATACATGACGACATAGGGGAAATAAATACTAAGAATAGAAGTGTAGAGACATTGGTTAAACTTGATAACTTGAGTGTTACTGTGGAAGATATAGAAGAGAGGAACCAAGAAGTGACATTTGAAGATTCTTTTGAGTTTTCACCATTATGGTATTCTAAACCTATGGATTTCCATACTTCCAAGGAAGCATATTGAAATGGTAGTGAACTTGATTCCTCCTACATACTAACCCTTGTGCCTTTTGAATACTGTCAATACATGTTATATCCATAAAATTCCCTACTTATGCATACATGGAATTGGCCTTTCTACTTGTAATATTTGCCAAATTACTACTGAGGAACTCTCCTTAAAAAACCATTTTTTGGAGCATGTACTCGCCCTGATGCACTATTGCCCATGTACATACGATATATGCATTCTATATAGTTCATGTACATATTCTATCTTCATGCTAAACAACCCACGTTTATCTCCAAAAGTTACAAAAAACAAAAAGTTGTAAGGAATTTGACAAAGTTAACAGGCTATTGGAGGTTTCCCAACCAATTCACCTCTTGTAGCCCGTCCCCAAACCGAATAAATATCCTTTTGTCATATAAAAGGAGGTCTTGGGGTGCCATTACAACATCAAGAATTAGAATAGAGAAACTTTGCTTGAATCATTTATTCTGCAGTTTCTTTTAGCATCTTTTGTTAATTATGCTTTGATTGGAAGAAAAAAAAAACAAAAAAAAAACCTAGTTTTTATGCTAGTTAGGTCTCTTTATTTCTTTGCATTGTTATCCTAAAAAGAAAAAGAAATAGCATAGGGTTGTTTTTTATTCTAATCTCGAAATCATTTAAATAGAAAAATAAGAAATAAAATCCTTTTATTTGCTCTTTTGTTTCACTCGAAATTTGCATTGTTCATTTTGCATGGATAGGAGAAAATATTGCATCTTTTTGTTTGAAGGATTGTTCATGATTTTTGCTTGAAGCTCTTTTTCATTTGTAGAATTAGTGTGAAGTCTTATTTTCCAATGTTATAATTAGTTTTATTTTTGCAATAGTCTCAAACAACATTAGTTGCATTTCCATTCCTTGAGTAAGAAAATCCCCTAAAATGAATGTGCTAATCTAAAATATATTACTAACACTTTCTCTAGGGTTCACCAATAGCTTAGGCTAGGGACTTGGATTAGGTGTGGAGATGTAAACTCTCCAAGGCCAAAAAAAAATAACTTAGGTGTCTATGCTAGGGTGTGAAAAATCCACCTTGTAATTACTCAATCCAGGAAGCTCCTCTCACACAAGAGTCAAACACGAGGTCGCGTGGAGGATGGTGATGGAGATATCCACTACTGATCCTGACAAAGAATTTGGGAGAGTGTGTATTGGGGGTAAATCCTGTAGCGTTACTGGCATGACTTGTGTCAGACCTCTGAGACACTTCGATCCGTCCAAGGTATTCTAAGAGTTATTTTGGCCCTGTTACATTTCATGCCTTAGGAGGATCTTCGAGCTTAGTTACCCTACACTTACACTCACCTAACTGTTGATTGTACCCCCCTGGTTGTTGATTATAGGTTGGTGGTCTAGTTGCCATTATATTGGCTAACACATAGGTGACTATGAGGGGTGTATCGTGCTACTTGAGGCAGACTCTGTATTTTTAGGGCGACACCCAAAGGGATTGTCGGTCAGAGGTCTGGGTAACTTCTTATCCTTCCCAGTTGTTTACATTTGTGAATGCTTTGGATGATCAAGAATTCATCTCCCTAGGTCGGAAGCATTCAGAAGGGTGGTTTGTTTGGTTTGTATCATTTTAGGATTTTTTTCTTAGTGATGTGCTCTGTGCTCCCTAGTTTTCCATAGTGAGTTA